>JADLZK010013215.1:0-84445 GCA_015847255.1 Hyparrhenia diplandra | reverse complement strand
TAAGAAGTTGTAGATAGATCCCCGTTTACCTTTACCCGATCCCAAGAAGAACACACATGAGACACATATATATGAGGGGGAGTCATCTCTTCATTAGTCATAATAGGTACACACATAGTCACTTTATATAGATGTAGCCATCAGGGCATATATGGTAGCCTCCAAGGCCCATATGGTATGAGCCCATCATTCCTCTAATTGAGGAATTCTTAACACTCCCCCCCGGGCGAATACCATGATAAATGCATGCCTCGTTAAAACTCCAAAAACCCAATGGAAAAAAATATGGAGAAAGAGTACATATTGTCATTAAATGCATTTACATATTGTTGCCTCATTAAAAACCTTACATGAGAAACTTCAGAAAAACTCATCAAGGAAAAGAGTACAACATATATCTTCGGATAAATTGTGACCTTCGGATCATATTATTTTGAATTCTCTAGGATTACGCTCAACGGCTAGGGGATTCTCCCCCGAACCTTGCATAACTATCCCACTATGCTAAAAACATCTTCTACAGAAGAATATCCACATAGAGACTTAACAAGTTTATTGCATGCATAGCAAGGATCATTTCATATATAACCTTCACATCATGTTACTACGGAACCCTTGAGATAAAATTATACATAAACAATAAACCCCTTACACAAATAGTGTCATGATAGAGCCTTCAAAAAGCTTTCAAACTCACCATTTAGAATAATACCATCTTGGTATTATTTGAGATCTTCAAAGTCTCATGAGTTACGATCAATATTATGTAAATACTCCCCCTGATGACAACATTCATTGAGGTCATCCATGCCACGACATTAGTCATTATTTGCAAATAAACATAGGCATGAATAGTCCAAGGGAGATTACAAGATGTGATTTTACAATAGTTAGTCTTCATGACATTTGTTTCACCGCTCTTCAAGAACAATAAGAATAAAGAATAATGCTAAGAGCATTGTCATGCATATATTAGAGTGCATATTTGTGCAACGCAAAGTTGCAAAGACACACCTTCGAGATGTGATTAATAATCATTATTCCTTATATGATAATTTTCTCTATTCATAATAGTCGTGACTCCTTCAGGGGATTGACTACAATTCTTCAAGAATCTTTAATACATAATAAGACATCACTGTCCACAAAACTAGCGAGTGGGGCGTATTGCTAGTAGCACCAAATATATCATATAACTTTTCGTCGTAGGATATTTCAATTCCAAATCTTCGGTGGATAATGCTATCTATCAAGCATATACATGCATAGCAAAAACTCATGGAATGCACATGTGCTTATATGGTATACTTTTTGTTGCTTTTGGTTCCTCCTTTTATTATCTCTCTTGGGTCATATATGGGTCTTTATTCCTTTCAAGGAATTCACATATTTTGGTGCATTTGGACTTATAACCATATTCCTTCAGGAAAAAATTCCTTCAGGAGTTGTTGTCTTTATGGAGAGGTTATTTCACATAAAGGACAATTTTGGTACGAGATTTTAATGTTGCTTTCCATGGATTTTCATAATCCAATTATCGCATATTTAATTCATGCCATTAGCCGATTCATTAAATAGCGGAACATATTTTTACGTAACTTATGTCGAGTTGGTCTATTATGACCTTTTGAACCATCGCTTTTCACCACACATTATTTCAATAATGACCCATAATTATCCTAACATCGGGTTCAAGATATTCACTTAGCGATTTTTGGTTCAACCTCAATTGCACATTTCATTTGACCCGATATGAGAGCTTCAAGCACTCTTGCCATGGACTTTGTTCGGATCCGATTCTCATAAAGAGACTCATTTAGCAATTATAGAGGTAAACTAGTGTCGACACATATTCTCGACTTTAAACATCTTAATAATGATCTTCATTATTTCCCAAAATGATAGATCCATTATTGTTCCGTATTCCCAAGCATTATAGTATGTGCACATTGCTAGGATTTTCATCTCCAAGATGAACCTCATCGTGAGGCAACACCAACAGGTGATTTCTCAACGAGTATGAGAGGAGTTTTATCACATACAATGTGAGCTTGCTTCATGAGCATATGCTTGTGACATAGGCCACTAGATCTTATTTACAGCGTCCCCCGCATAATTTGATCAATATGCTAATGTCAAGTGGATATGAAATTAATCCCTGGTATATCCACATCTACTTCGGTAGAAGCATTTATTTATTTATTTATTAACCAATTTGGTTGCTCCTCATCAATACAGCTTATCCGCATAACTCCGTGCTATACAACGTAGTATAACTAAACAACTAGTTTAGTTTGGATTTGTGCGTTTTGATTCATAAATATCAAGGCATTCCACAAAATAGGCATTCATCTCCCCTAATGCCGAGATATTTAATAGCATACTAAAATCCCCAATCACCAACTTCAAGTGGTGTATGTATGCTTTAGTGGTGATTTATCCGGGAAATATTACGCATAGGGGTATATTACTATTTTTAAATGCAAAGGAGCTTGGACTTTATTAATGCAAATTTGCATGAATACTGCGTTGAATGTAATTCCTTCTACGAGGAGGAGTATATATCGTCAACTTCTTGTTGAGACCATAACTTCTAGTGAAGTATAAAATATTGCTCGCAAGTTCTTGTTTTCAACAAAAACATATGTAGTCATCTAGACTTAGCACCTTTAGTTACCGACGTAACACGTAACTTAGACAAAACAATCCTTCGTGGTCTAATGCTCACCAATTGTTATACAATTGATGGTCGATCCGCCTTAACGTGTTATATTGACCTTCTAGGTCATATGCATGAGAAAATACAACTAATGGTGGCATTGCGCTTTCGCTAGCGTTAGCTTGTAGCCATGATTGCAGAGCAAAAGCTTCGGATGTAGAGTTATTTCATAGTCCAGCTCCTTTTTTTGCTTTTTGCCCAAAGCGACCCAATTACTTTCGTACCATAGAGCAAAATTGAGTCATTATATTTATTGCAACATATTCGTATTCTATATGAAGCATGGCTTGGATCAATTCATTTTTCAAAGATGAAGAGAGAAGCTTCTAATAGAATAGATAAGACCAAGAATTTTATTTATCCGGGAAAAGTTATTTTGGCTGCTTGGCAAGAGCAACAAAGACCAATATCCTACGGGATAGACTCTCAACCGATAGATGGTAAAAGATATATCAAAGAAACATATGTAGTTGTCAAAATCCATATGGCACTTCGAGCCTAGGATAACTACTATGACTGATAATTGATTAATATCAAAATTAGCTTCCAAATTTTATTATGATGTGGGATTCATACTTGTTGCCTGCTTTCAATCTTCCAAAGAGTCGGATGTGTCGATATTAATACATTTGTTTAGGTGTGGCGTATACATGGCTACTAGCCAAAGATATTGCCGCATAGAGTAGTCACTCCACCAAATCATTTGGCATACTTTACTTGTAGACAATGATTTCCCTCTCGATACCGTTGTCATTTCAGCGAACGTGTGGATAACTCGAACCGAGTCCCGATATGCACGCCGGGGCTTCATTAGTCCAAGAAAGGAAGTATTATGTTTTTGCACAAAATAAACTCAGAATATTAATTCTTCTAGTATTATTGTAGCAACTTCAAGTTGCCTAGGGAAATGTATTATCTATTAGAAAAAACGACACCTCATGCTAGTTCTCGCAACAGAGAGGCAAGGGCAACATGTTGACTTCAGATCATTTGTTATCCCTACTAATATAATGTTGTAAGCCAATATTACCATGTTTAGAAATCATACTTATGCAAGGTAATATCTCCCTTCAAGGAAGTTACAAATGAATCCCAAATCCAAATTCAAGTGTCTCGATATACCAACAAGTCTCATGCAATGGTTTTTCTTCAGGTTACTTCAAGTAAATAAACCAAAGCATTAAAGATAATGCTAGAGAGAGAGAGAGAGAGGGAAAAAAAATGGTCCTATATACATAGCCATACATGTTTCATTTATTTCCTAGAATTTTCCAATTATACAATGTGATATTCCAGGGTATATATTGGTCTTATAGGATAATACTTCAGGATTATATAACCCATAGAAATATACTCATCCATAAACATTGCAAGGAAAAGAAGAACCCATATTAAACTTCCAGCACGACAGAAACAATTTAGCATAAAATTGTATGAAAGCTAATAAATCTAGAAATTTCTGCTTCTAGATATCTAGTGGAAGTTGCATAAAAATATGATGGAAATAAATATTTAAAGTGTACATGCCGGCCATTTGCAAGCGGTATTTGATGGTGCTGCAGGACCCAATAGATGTAAATATTTATCAGGAACAAAACTTCAGGCTTTAATCAACAACAGTTTGAGGCAAGACCATGTCCCCACACCATAGCACAACAGCTTCTAGCTAGTATGTGTCAACGCATATACCAGCTTCAGGCGAGGAGGTTAATTAGTAACATGCGTTTTAGTAGGTGAACTGACATACAGGACGATGACCTAGAGGCACATCGATCGTTTCCAAGGTAGTCCTCCCAAAAAGCCAGACACGGTGACTGCAGGTCACATGGTTCCGTGATGTTTTGTCCATATAATGACCAATCAATACAACGAGAGCTTCCGGTCATATATGAGAAAAAAATGGTCATAATTTACATCTTCACATTAAGAATCCATCTATAGTATTGAATCTTCAAGATTTAAACTTCTAGAATAAAAGGACTAAATGAGTATATATAGTCACGTCAAGCTATATGCACTTGTGGCAGAGCCGGCAACAGGCGGCAAGTGAATATCTCAGTCTTAATTAGCATAAACATCAATTCACAGATGATGTCATTTTGATCTACGTCACATGCTGCGTAGGGAGGTTGGTAGATACATACCGCGTAGGGCTTTTGACATTGTCGTAGATCAACCCCGCTTGATGACTACGATCATGTCGCAGTGCAGATTGACCGGTCGATGTTGCGCGTGTGCACTTAACCATAACCAGTGCTCCGAGATCACGAGTAGCCCCCGATGAATCAAACGTGGAGTAGAAGGCAAATTAGTAATTAGCCACAACCCAAAATTTATTCAATGCAAATAAAGTAAAACAATGCATTAGCATGTCTTTGTTCTCCAGTAAAGCCATCAACTAAATTTAATCTACGGAACTAAATTTAGTAGAGAATCATTGAATAAGGCAAACCGTGGCCTCCAAGAAGCAAGCATCAAGGGAGGAGAAGGAATCGTGGCCTCATGTATGCATGTACTTAAATACTGACAAGGTGACAAGGTGCAGATCGCATCCACATATCTGCACTTCGTCGTAGATCAACCAGGCCGGCGGGCAACATACACCGATAAATATGACCTGGGGCCTCGAAGTTCCATAGGCCGATAGATCGGATCCATCGGCTGCTCGTAGACACCGACGCTGACCGACGACGACGGCGATAGCCAACGCCACGCATGGAACGCCATGCTCGCGTGTTGACAAATCGAGATGAAAACAGAGCCATGTGGAAAAATCAATCGATCATTAGCAAACTCAAATAGAGCCAATGAAAATTTAAAGGAGAAAAAATTGAGTTGCCTTCCTCGTGGAAACTATGAACGAGGATCAATCTACGAGATTAAATCCTACTAGAGATTTATTAGCTAGAAGAAAACAAATCAAAGACAAACCGCCGTAGCCTTGTTCTTGCGTGCGAGCATGCACAAGATGCAGATCGCATCTATGTAGCCCCGTGTACAGGCGGCGCCATGGTGCATGCATGCCGAGGTGATTTTGGAGACCTCCAGCTCCAGGATTCGAACCTGAATAGCGAGCTTTCCGTGCGGTGGCTGATCTCGCGCCATGCATCAGCGTGCGTCGATTCGCTCATGGCAGATTGACGCTCCAACGGAAGGCATCAACCCGCCGATGCGTCCATGACCGATCCATCATAAACGAGATCAATTCGTCATTAGCGATGACAAAAAACAAAATGGATCTAAACACAACGATTAAGAACGACTCACCCAGCGGTAGAGCTGCTGATAACGTGTTGAGAATCGGCCTATTCACGGATTGCCGGTCCGTTTTCCCGTTCCCGATCCAAGAAAGAGACGATAAGAAGTTGTAGATAGATCCCCGTTTACCTTACCCGATCCCAAGAAGAACACACATGAGACACATATATATATGAGGGAGTCATCTCTTCATTACCATAATAGGTGACACACATAATCGCTTTATATAGATGTAATTATCGCAAAGTATATGGTAAATTTCCACGCCCATATACAGATGGTATGGCATCATTCCTCTAATTGAGGAATTCTTAACAGATACGACCCAACCCAACCGATCCTCTTTTGTTATAATTAGAGATGGATGAAATATATATAAAAAAAGTGTCATTTAATTTGAGGCCGTTCTACGTCAGATTTTCAGTCCGCTTATTCTCTATCGCAGAATATTATTAAACTGGCCGAAATTAGCGCCACAACCATGAATTAGAGATAAGAAGAAGAGTACATCATGTTCTTCAGTAAAAACTCGTGCGGTGACGTACATTAGTGCGGCAAGCACACCTTTGGCATAGTCTAAAGTGGTTAGAACTACAGTAAAAACTCCGATTCAACTACAGTAAAAGTGGACCCGTGTCCATCGGCGATCGTGAACGTACTCAGGTAACGCCATAGTACGATCGTACGCTTAATTTGCCGTATTCGTTGGTGTCGTTATGGACGACACGCGTCGGTCACGTAGTATATATGTACGTACGTGCGCTAATGGCGATCGACCGTACGCTTGTCGTCGTCGTTAAGGAACGGCCAGCGCCAGCGGCGATCAACACCGACTAGTTTGTGCACACTTGCGCTACTGTGCGTACGCTACGTGCTGCGTGAGCTTGTACGTACTCTACTTGTACGCTCGCAGAGGACCGTACAACGTACGTATATATGTGCAGTGGTGGTCACGTGAACAAACACCTGTAAAATTGGTACTGAACAGTCGCTTTCTGTTTTGTACCAGTGCGACGTAAGGGATGATGTTTGCGAGCTTTTGTTGCCGGTAAACTGAGAGTCGTAGCTCAGCTGGTTTTCGGTGAAATCTTATGATATTGATTAAACAACATTTTTTAGGCGATGTCTATCTATTTTTAGCAAACGGTTATATCAAAGTTTACCTTTAACAATGATTTTCCAAAGTCAGCTCGTTTTAGAAATAGGTTTTCAGAATAACCGCATCTAAAAATTCTAGTTTTAGAGGTGGTCCAGCTTGCCGTCCACCTTTAGGAATGGAGTCATTTCTAGATGCAGCTAGAATTCCAATTGGCCCGCTTCTAGAAATGAATGCAACATAACAAAGTTAATAGTGATCAAGCCCCAGAGACGATCCACCACATACTGCTGGGATGCACCTACTCTAGGGAGGTTTGGCACCTTGTGCTCTCTGGGTTGCATATGCAGGGCATCATCTTGGTGGCTCAGGAAGACTTCATGGTTTGGTGGCTTAGGGTGAGAAAACGCATAGCAAAGAATCTGCGGCGCAGATTTGATTCTATCTTCTTCTTGGTGGGGTGGATGCTATCGAAGGGCGTAACTCGCGGACTTTTGACGCCAAGGTGCTCACACCTATACAGCTCGTGGGCGCGAATAAGAGAGGAAACGGCGGCATGGAGCACAAACAGGAATAGGCGTCTCTCCGGAGTTGCTAGTTTGGGCTGGGGTGCAGTACTTCTTCAGCGGGTGGAGCAAAGTTGTTTAAAATGTAATTGACTATCATGGATGCCCCTCGGTAACGGTGGTTACTATTGTTGTATTCTTTGTTTGAACTTTCTCCTGCTTAATGAAAAAATACGCAAGCGCCGTGGTCTCAAAAAAAAAAAAGTTAATATATTTTCAAACAAAGTCAATTGAAGATACTCAAATGAAAAAAAATCTCAACTATTTTTTTTAAATATATTTTAAAAAAATTCCAAGGCTCAAACAACATCAAATCAAAAAACTTATGAGCAACAAACATATAGATCACGCTTGTCACTACAACTTCGACAATGTGAACATTTAAGGTACTTTGAAATTCTAAATTTTATAACTTTTAAAATATAAGAACTTAAACACATATTTGTGACTCTAAGGAACTTCATACAGAAATTTAAAAACTTGTAGACTACATCGAGACCTAGAGCTTTGGTATAGAACATAACATTTGAGGTTATTTGTATTTTTTAATTCTAAATTTGAGCAGTTGGGAGCTTAAAATAATAGTTTGGGACAACAAAGTTGCTTCCATCGAGAGCTACAAATTTAATATAATATTTGTATTCATCCAACTTCATATGAAAAGTTATTAAGTATTTTATTGAGGTAACTATTTCTAGAGGCAGGCCCCGAGACCCGCTCTTTGTTAATCAATTTCTAGAGGTGCACGTTTAGAATATCCATCTCTAGTAATAGTCATTTTTAGATGTGGACATCTTAAGATGCCCACCCTATTAATCGATTAACAAAGGTCGATGCCCACATATACCCCCAACGTTTTTTCAGGTCATATTAGTTTTATACTAAACCAAACATTTTGAACTTAGAACACCAATTTCAAAAATATTTTACATATTAAATATGCATTTTAAGTTTTTAGATTCACTACACCAAATACTTTGTATATAATTTACATGTTGTGAAACCACATCAATTTCTTGAAATTGTGGGTTGAAGATGCAAATATTTGGCTTATATCAAAGCTAATACGATATGTAAAAAAGGACAAAGGGAGGAACACCTTAGAATGCTCGACTCTAAAAATGATTAACAGAGGCAGGTGTTTATTGGCTAAAGTTTCATCTGACTATTTAGAACGAAGGTTCCTAGTGGTGTTCGTTTGGTTAATCAGAGAGATTTGTATCTTCTAAATTTCTTTTTTTCAGTAGTGTCTACAGTGTGAATGTGTGATTAGCAAACACAATTTTTTTTTTTGTCAAAAATTTGAAATGGAGAAATATAGTATGGATAGACCTGTAGTAGTTCCTTAGGAAAGGTCGGTGGAAACTGAAAAAAGAACCAAGGACGACCTGTGTTGCATGCGTGGAGTCAATCATCTGGTTGCGGCACCGAACTATAGTGTTGGTAACGTACACTACAGTTGACGTTATAAAACCATATCTCATGCATGGTTGGATATATATATATGTCTCGATTTGATCAACGCGCCGGCGCAGTACAATATTACAAAATATAACATTGCATGATTCGATTTGGTATGGCACAATCATCAGAATATTTGCTCACGTACAAACAGACCGGCGCCGGCCAGGGCTGTCGGTCCAGCGACAAGTGACAAACATCTTAAAATATGTATCAGTCACTGCCATCTTGATCGACAGAATATCTTATAAAATGGATAATTAGAATATTCTTTATTACATTTCCTTTCCTTCATTCATTTATATGTAAGGCGCATTGAGATTCGAGAAAATCTCTAGAGTAGACTTGTTCATTTTGCGACCGGGCTACGACGAGGTCATTTTCATACTTATTTATTAAAAATAGTGTCACATCAGAAAAAGTGATAAGATGGCATAAAACTTGAGATGATAGAAGATGAGTTGTCACTGTTTCCCAGTAAATCCAAGTTCCAACTGAGCTCATTCATGGCTTCATCTTCATCTGTTTTTGCCAACACCATCCTTGTTGTGCACTGATCTCGATCATGCTTGACATTCTTTATATGTAATTTATTTTATATATGTGACTTTATTATATATTTTTATATCATACGAATACAATACCAAAATGGTGAGATAACACAATTTTGAAATAGGCCCCAGCGTCGCCCTCGGGCGACTCCCCGCCAGCGCCAGCTCCTCCTCCTCCTCCCCTCTCACTCCCTCGCCGCCGCCGGAGGGACGCCGCCGAAGCCCGCCGGCTCCTCGTGGATGGCGACGGGCGGCTGCTCTCCTCTCGCGTCGGCGCGAGCCTACGACGGCGGGGAGTTGCGCTGCGGTGCCCGGCGGCGGCCAGCTCCTCGCGATTCAGCCCGCTAGCCGGCCTACGAGTGTCACGCCGGATCTCCTTGCCGGACGGACGAGTGCCGGGGCGGATCCACGTAATCGCCCGGCCTCGCCGGGCCTCGCAGGTTAGCGCGGCGCCTCCTCGTTAGCGCGGGCGGCGAGATCCGCCGGCCCTATGCCGATCCAGCGTTCTAAACCCGTCCGGCCGGCGCTCCGGCCTCTAGCCTTCCCGCGCCGTAGTAGAGGTCCGGTGGGCGGGCGGGAGGTGTCGTGAGACGGCCGTGCGGGCCCTTTCCGTGACGCCGATCCTCGGTGCTAGAGCTCCCCGTGGCGTGCAGGGCGGGATGGCGTGCTCGGGCCATGGGCTGGCTCCGGCGTGCGCTGCGTCCACGGGCAGCAGCGGAAGGCGCGCCTCGCATTCCGGGGGCGCGGGACAAGCAAAGATCGCGAGAAGCTCGGCAGTGTCGCGGTGGATTTGCCACGGTGGCGTTACGCGACTCACGGCGGCCGTGGTAGTGGTGCCGGGCTTCTTTGTGTCGAACATGTGCAAATGCGGGGTCGACGCTCGGCAGCCGCGGTTATCTCTGGTGGGAATGGCGTGGCGCCCCTGACGCCGCTCCTCCCCTGAGGGGAGGCGCCATTGTGGAGCTTGAACCCCGCTTTGACGTGGTCTCAGGAAAACCCCTCGTTTCGGCCTCCCTCGGACGGCGACGGCGCATTTAATTGTCGTGACCTCCTTTGGAGGCGCCGTCTCTAGAGGTTTTTGACCTAAGGCATGGCCGACCTATTGTTGGTAAATCTAACGCCACTATAACATTAGGTGGAGTTAATCTCACCTAAGGCTATAAGCCATGGAGAAAACTTCGGTGTGGTTCATCTCTTAACACTACTATGTGCTAGGTTGTCATCCCCAAGGAATGCTAGGAAATGCATAGTGATACTTGAGATATGTGTTGTTTGCAATCTATAAGAAATAAAATATAAAGGTCTATCCAAGCAGTTACGAGATATAAATACCACTTTTGTAGCATTTCACGGGAGTAATCCGTTTTTGTCATTTATATTCTACCCGTGGAAAGAATAATTGAAAGGTGGGCACAAATATAATTAATAAGTGGCATACTTATGAGAGATTCCTCACATTACTAGTGCTTACTTTAGTAGGGGGTAAACAAATAATGATAATAATATGATAATGATAAATAAAGGCGGAGGCATCACACATAATGAGACAAAGGGAATAACTACTACAAGTTAGACTTAACATTGGACTACTTTAAGAGACGTAATTCATCTATAGCATTTTAATCTACTAAGTCATTACATCTACTCTAAGGCATATGTTATCATCTATAGCATAGTAAACTCTAGATCATGTATCCCAGGACGACTATCAAGGAAAATCAAGAGCGAAACAAGATATTCCCCATAATCATTGTCCACTTGTCTTATAGGCGGAAGGTGGATTCCAAAGGACTCAACAGATCATCACTCCCCGATCTACCACACGACCGGAATATAAGGTGCATTCGCGGTAAATCATATATAAGCACCACGCTTACATAAATATCTTTACCACCTAACCCACTTTCAGTATTGAATTAGGCGCTCTACGAATAGATACATATATCTATCATAAACTACATCTATATCAATCATACTATTAGAATGAAGTAAGAACATAGCAAACAAACACATATTATTAATAAAGTGCAAAGTCATAGATACAAGATAATTCATACCGTAAAACTTGAAGATCGAGAACTCGCAGGTAGGCACACCCGGCTCTAATTGTATCCCGCCCGCTAACTGCCATCTTGATCGAGAGAATATCTTATAAAATGGATAATTAGAATATTCTTTGTTTGTATATATATTCTTTATTACATTTCCTTTCCTTCATTTATTTATGTAAGACGCATTGAGATTCGAGAAAATCTCTAGAGTAGACTTGTTCATTTTGCGACCGGGCTACGACGAGGTCATTTTCATACTTATTTATTAAAAATAGTGTCACATCAGAAAAAGTGTGATAAGATGGCATAAAACTTGAGATGATAGAAGATGAGTTGTCACTGTTTCCCAGTGAATCCAAAGTTCCAACTGAGCTCATGGCTTCATCTCCATCTGTTTTTTTGCCAACATCATCCTTGTTGTGTGCACTGATCTCAATCATGCTTGACATTCTCTATATGTAATTTATTTTTATATATGTGGCTTTATTATATATTTTTTTTATATCATACGAATACCAAAAGTAAATTGAACTACTTACGCTGATATTACCATGCTATATAAACCCGATTCGAAAAGTTTTTTTTTTTTGGAGGTGGTTGACTAAGTCAATCATAACTGGGAATCATTTTTAACTTAACAAGATTGTCCTAAAAATGATTTATTGGTGAGGTTGACATAACAAAACCACCCCTAAAAATCGATTGAAGGTTAAAAATAATTTTTGAAAGGGTTTTAATTTCTAATTTCTATATCTATATAACAATGGTATAGTATGAGTTTGGAAAGCCATCCCAAAAATCGATTTTGATGGCCTACAAATGTTTGTGTACATGCCAATGTGGTGCAAATTAAGTTTTTAACAATCTAACCTGAATTTGAGAAAAAAAAAAATCTATTCATTTGTCATGTGAGTTTCATGAATTCCCTTTCCAAAGGAGACCTACAAAAGCAAGTCAACGTACATACAGTGGAATATAATCATGTGGAAACTTCGTCGTGGTTGCATAATTGTACTTGTGCACCAACAGTAGGAAGCAACGACGAACCTGCCCGCTGAAATCTAAAACTAGCTACCTTTCAAGAGCAGAGCAACCACACATGGAAAAAGAAGAAAAAACAAGAAATTAAAAAGGCTTCTAAATTTATATTTATATACTATACATAATCGAAGCGCAGAAAGGTGTGTGGAGCTAGGATTCTCTTGATCCATATCATCATTACCTACAAAGACTAACGTTTTCACCACTGATTGGCTATAGCAGCCTATCTAGCAATAGCAATAGGATCATATATCGAACGGTAACCAAATAGATAGGCTAGGAGAGATTTCATAGCGAGTAACGAAGAGCCAAGCTCGCACGCTTTTCAAACAAAATTCTCACATGACCCTCAGCTTTACCATGCAATGTCCCCTTCCTAAATTGTTTCTAGTCTAGAGCTAAGTGGCTAGCTATTTGTATGAATCCGTTGAGGACGCCCTAACTGATTAATATATACAACAGCCTATATTAATGGCACACAAGCTTATATATATGTTTGGTATATGAGGCTAGCAGCTAATAAGTATGCAAGTATATTGATTATAATAGCAAAGCCGCCATATTGGACAGGTAGACAAGATAATTAACTGGCCGGTCCTTACAGTGGGGTTGAGAATGGACTATATATAGATATGAAGAAGCACATATAGTATAAATTGTTTCCCTTGCCATGCATGTGAGTTCAGTGACAATCTACAATTGAGTACACCAAATTAAAGAACGAGATGCGTGCATACATATATATCTTCTCCCAAAGTTCTATATTCTACTGAAATCATCGCAATACATAGTTCTACTGTTCTAGATTATTCCCAGGGAATTTTCATCTAGTTAACTATTATACTATTACTACTGTTTATATCATGCAACTGTATGTACATGCACGTACGTAGCATAGCACAATCATCATCATCACACTGATTGCGTGAACAAGTAGCCGGCTTTTTGGTGTCTTCACGTACTCTTTGCGTATATAAAAGTATCCTACCTTTCACCAAAAAAAGTGTCCTGTCTTGCTTGATTGACGTGAAGGGATTTATGAAATCTGAATATAGCTAGGGTTTCAATCTTTCTAGAAGAAAGGACGACGAACCCTACCAACAGTGATTAGATGTGACGATATTTCTCTGGGGCAGAAATTGAAGATTAAAATAAGTTGAACAATTACAGGTGATTTGAGTTTTCTGCACCTCACATACAGTGTACTACTAGTCGATTTGAGTGCAGCAGGACAGGGGCACGTCAAGCTAAGCTAAGCATAGCCAGTTAGCTGCAGCACCACAGGTCCCTGTAGCTAATTAATAGTGTAATTATTTATTAGATGCGTTTTGATTACACATATGTCCATGCATATCGATCATCACCCAATAATCCCAGCCAGCCAGGCAAAACCCTAATAATCATGGCCGGGGCCGGCTGGCTGCACTGTTGGATATGATCCATGGAACTGTCAGCTGGGGTGGTTGCCTGTCTCTCTGATTGACCCGGCCTTGCTTCGTCTCCCGGCCGGGCCATTAATTGTTTTTGTTAGCGATAAGAGAGCTCTTAATCGTTCAACCAGCAAGCTGCTAGCGAGGCAGAGTATTATGGCGTTTCTTTCCCGCCATGTGCAGTGCCGGCCGGTGAGATTCTTGGTGTGTCTAATTGCTATCTGTACTCACGCGTGTTGCATGCATGGTTCCATGATGGGATCGATCGAGCAGTTGCTAGTGTGATAATGTGCATATATACACTGCAGCAACCGTCATAAAAACATCCCTGCCGTGTTGTCTTATATCAGACCTTTTAAGTTTGAGTAAATTTATAGAAAAGTGCACCAAAATATATGACACCAAGCTACTATCATTAGATATATACGTCGTAAAATATATTTTTTTTGTAATATGCTCATTTGATTTCATAAATATTAATTTATACTCTTTCCTATAAATTTGCCTAAACATTAAAAAGAAGTTGGCTTATTAAGACAACTCACTTCTGGGCTAAAATTCCCGGACGGTTATATACACTCATACGTAATAGGAATTTATGTGACAACCCTATGTGTTTTCAGAAACCGTCAAATAATAATATCGATTTTCGTATGTTTTCTAGAAATTGCCAGTGAAGCTTCGGCTTATATCGATAAAAGGTCGCTGTCAGCAGTTCGAGTCCGCTTATCTCCAGCTCCGCTCAGACGATTCGCCGCTAGTTAAGTTACTTTTAGATTCGAGTATTCCTTCTTTCTGGCATAAAGCCAGTTCTTCCTTTTATCGATATAAGCCGAAGCTTCACTAGCTCACTGGGTTCCTAGGGGTTAACACGTTCCCTTTCTGACCAACAGGAAACTTCACTTCAACACCACAATACAGCAGAGTCACTGCCAAGTCTTTTTGTAAGTTGGCTTTAAACCGATTCGTGACAATTTATGCAATAACTATGAAAAAAATCAAAATCGTCTGTTAAAAAAAAAAAATCAAAATTGACTGAGAAAATTTCAAGTTTCCAGTAGTGACTCTAGAAGTTGATCTATTCATGGACGCAAGGAGTATATATCAAACCAGGAGCAATATAGGGACACTATAACCACATAACCAAAGAAGAAAATATAGTAACGACTTTCCCCTATCTCCTCCTCTGTGCGCATCTCTCTCCCTACCCAACGCCGCCTCCCCTCTACCTGCCACACCAACAATTAACCAACCCTCCTTTCATCCTACACACTAGCCCCCTTCCCAGGTTGGACTCTGATACCTCGTATCTAGAGGCCAGATTGATACATGGCTTCCGCCACCACCACCACCACTCTGATACCCAATGTGTAACGACTGCTTGAGGTCTTCGCCAACGACCTCAGCACAAATGTTGATGAGCTACACCAGCAATTCATCAACGTCAACACACGCATGCACACCGTCGAGCAAGCACACTCCAAAGGAGACACCGACATCATCGACACAAAGGTGAGATTGGATTTATAGGATGACGTCAACATCCTCAAAGGACAAACCAAGCTGTGATCATTGCTGGTGAAGCCTTCTGATCCTTAACAAAAAGGTTGAGAAACCCTACTCATCCAGCACACCCCAAAGATCGTGCTGGAGGTGTTGAAAAACTTGTTCACCACACCGCCAACATAGCAGGTGCCCACAACTCCATCATCACAGCGCCCAATCCCCATAGCAACACCAACACAACCTCCACACTAGCAACCCTTCACGGACCGGCTAAACCCCACACATACGACGGGTCGTCAGATCCACTGATGGGGCTCTCCTGCATGGAGCTTCTCATCATGCAAGTCGGCATTGTACAACATCACTCGACATCAGGGGGAATCCATTAGTGTGCTTCTTGTTGTGTGTCTTGGTGTCACATGGCATCATATAGCTTCCCATGACTATCTCACTATGTGACTTGGTGGTGTCATATGAAAACATTCGGCTTCCCACAACATGACTCAGTGTCATGGGGCATCACTCTAAGTCTCGTTGCACCATTTGTCATCGTGCGATGGCACTTGACAACACATAGCAACACTCAGCAACTCATGGCGTACCAAGGGCTTACCAATTGAGGATTAGGTTGATAATGCCATCACCAGTGCAATGAAGTCAATTCACAAGGATGTTACTTAGCATTATGTGGTGTAACTCAGTGTTCCTTGTGCCACTAAATGTGACTTAGTGTGACCTGGCTTGGGTTGATCCAGTGATGGTGTGCCAAAAGTGGTTGAGGGATGATGATGATGTCGAGAGATGCCGAGGGATAGATATGAGTATTGAACTGAATGTTGAGTTCAACATTCATCTCTATCCCTCGGCATCATCAACGTGCCTCAACCACTCTAGCACACCATCGACGAGATCAACCTGAGTCTGAGTTGAGTTGGTTTAGGAAAAGCCCAATCAATGGCAATGTCTGTCGCCAAGCTTCAATCGTGGTGCGCAATTATTGCAAATATGGGAGGTTGAGAGAGAGACCATGATAGAGGGAGAGCTCGGGGTAAGGATGATTGGTTGCAACAAGAGAGGGGGGCGACATTATTATTGGTAGGGGTGGATCGAGTGCGCTATATGGTGGGGATGTAGTAGATGGAGAGTAGGTGGTGGTGGTAGATTAAGTCCACCGGTGGTATAGAGATAGAGGGGGTAAACCACAAGTCGCTGAATAGGGAAAATTCTAGGGTTTAATTGCCGGTAGCAATACTATCAACACTGTTAATAGCCAACATGTATATAGATTATCTATGCTGACAATAGAGACTGCTATATGTGTGCCATGGATTCAAATGGATAGTAATTAAGTATGCGTTATTTGGTATTAGGGTCACGGGCCTAAGTAGAGTGTTTCTTTGAATACTAAGGCCAATCTTTCAGTGATGTTTCCGAGACACCTGAGTATTGGAAACTAGGACATGAAATCCTCACTGAGATTGGCCTAAATATATAATTGTTTCTTTGATTCTGCTTACTGATCGGTATTACATATATATGTAGATGCATTATATTGGCACATGTTTTGCTTAATAATCTGTGAAAAGAAAGTTGAGAATAAACTGTTGCCGAACATGGCCATATAGTGGGGCCTGCACCACGGCCAGTTAGCTGGTGATTGCCGACGGCTCGAGATGGCGGCGAACACGACCGCGCGCATGTTCGGCGTACGGTCGTGTGTCCAATTCAAAACTGTCCATGGACCCGTCGGTCGCCCAACTCCTGTACACGTACGCCCGCCATGCCTGCATGCATGCATATGCAAGCTTGGTGTAACTGTGGGCCAGCCAGCGCGCCGGTGCTCGTCGACTATAGCTTGCATTGGAGGTGGTCGACAGGTCAAAGGTCAGACGTGGAAAGTGAGTTCATCTTTTAGGGGCCAATAATATTCATTACAAAATTACGAAATGATGATAAAATAATATAGTGTCCGGCCTATACATTCACAATAAGTATGTACCATAATCTTGAATTGTCTTGAGTGCCAAAAACTGTCAACCAAAAACCGTTAAGCAAACACGCTCAGGAATAGGAGATAAGGGAAATTAGTTTCTGAATCCTGGTGAGGTTGTATCGAAACCAGTAACAAAGATGAGCATATTAACACACTTGCCTTTATAAATCATAAAATAGTCTAATAATAGAGAGCGTTTGACAACATAGATCGTACTAGACATGTTGTCCGTCAACAAAGGGTGTGTTTAGAGCCCCAACTCCCCTCCAAAATTTCCTGCATTCTCATCACATCCTATCACATTAAAACATTAAATGCACCCAAAGACGCATGCCCGGAGTGTGAAATTTAGGTAAACAAAAAAAAAACTAATTGCACAGTTTAGATGTACAGTGCGAGACGATTCTTTTGAGCCTAGTTACGCCATGGTAGGATAATATTTACCACAAACAAACGAAACATGCTATAATGTTTTTTCAGTTCGGAACAGTGTTTTCAGGCCAAAATTTGGACCGAATTCTTTTTTTTTTCAGGCTTGAATTTTGGGCTCTAAACACACCCAAAGATTTTTTTTTCAAAACACTAAAAAAACATTTGAGACGAAGACAATACGAGCTATATCTATTGTGTTATCGAGACTGGAACAACATTATTACACTTCAAAGTCTACAAGAGACACTAGTACCGAAATGTTTTTATGTGACGGACGCTGCTAGTTTTGCGTGGCGGGCGTCGGAGCCCGTCACCCACGCAAGGTCACGGTAAATCATGGGTTTACCGTGGCCGGCTACAGTGCCCGCCACGGTTAATGGAGCACCCGTGGCGGGCGTATTGCAAGCGGCCGTCACGGAAAAATGTTTTCAAAAAATAAAAAAAAAGAACAAACCCTAGACCGAGGCCCGCCAAGCCCATCCACGGGCTGTCGAGCCCATCTAGGGCTGCAACGCCAACGCCGCCGATCGAGCCCGTTGTCGCGGCCGGATCTCTCGTTGGTGTCGCTCCTCGTCGACCTCGCCGGTCTGCCGTGGCCGGAGAAGTTGTTGGAGCCGCCATCCCTCGCCTCGCGCGGCCACCGCCACCGCCACCGCGAGCGCTCGGCCGTCGAGGGGAGGAGGAGGCGCCGCCGTCGCAGATCTGGCCGCCCGGCTCGCTCTGCCGCCGGGAGAGGGAGGGCGCCCCGTCCGCGGATCGGCCGCCCGGCTCGCTCTGCCGCCGAAGAGAGGGGAGGAGGCACGCCGTCGCGGATCTCCTCCTCCCGCTCGCCCGACCGCGGAGAGGGAGGGACGGGCGCCGCCGCCGGGAAACGCCACGCCTGCTGGCCGCCACCACGCACGCCGCATCAAGGACCGCCCGCCACCGCCCACGTCGCGGGGGTCCCTTCCTCCGCCCGGCATGGCCGTCGCGACCGCCGGGCATGGCCGCCGCGAGGGTGCCGGGTGGCCGGGACGGGGACCTGTGGCCGGGAGGGGGGGGGCGCGGGGGAGGAAGGAGGCGAGGAGCGCGCGCAGCCGTTGGCGTTGGGTACGAAGAGAGGAGAGCAGCGGGTTGTGCGGTAGGGAGAGGGAGAGAATGAAGGTAAGAAAACCCTAACTTCTCTTATTTATACCCGAAGCCAGCTTTGGGATTGCCTGGGTTTGTTGGGCCTGGACCATTTTGCGTGGCAGGCCTGTTACAATGTCCGCCACGGAAAATCGATTTTCCGTGACGGACACATTAGGATGCCCGCCGCGGTTAATAGATATTTACCGTGACGGGCGTTTTTAACGTGCCCACCACGGAAAATCGATTTTCCGTGGCGGGCAACAAATGCCTGCCACGCAAAATAAAACTGCATGTGGCGGCCGCATTAACCGTGACGGGCAAAAGAAGTGCCCGCCACGGTTAATATTTTAGGGTGTCACGCAAAATGATTTCGTTACTAGTGAGACAACCTAACCAGCTCGCGGCGACCGGCTTTTGACAGTCAGATCGAGCTCTAGCTAAGCTGAGTAGCTGTTGTGCCACCGTGTACGTGCCTGGACTTGACCTGAATGCAATGCATGGGCCAATTCATCGCCATTGCGTAGTACCAACAGTGTACTAGCTGCTTACGGCCGGTCTCCCCCTCTCTTAATTATTGCCGATATTATATAGATTAGATAGATAGGAAGATGCATCGTCATCGATCTGCTTTCGTGTTTCCAGAGCAATGCATGCCATGAGCCCATGAGCTATGTAGCGTGTGTCCTCTCGATCGATCTTGGTACGTCCTATAGCTCTCTTAGCTTCTTCGGTTTATTTCAGCAATTATTGTGTGTACTTCACTCTAGTGCTTGCAATGTACTCCTACACGTATGTAACATATAAGCCGACCGTTGATGCTTTTGACTTCCATTCCTCCATTTTACGCGGGGTATCGTGCCTTTTACTTTCTACCGTACGTACGTGATAGTCCATTTTATTTTCTCTCTATATATATAGTGCTCCACACACGGAAGGATTGGGCACCAGACGCGTGGAATTAAAGTGTGGAGATCTCTAAAGTTTTTGCATTTTTTTTCTTGTTGGTTTTGTGATGGCGTGAGATCAATGTAATTTTCTTTTTAATGATTCAATGGAGGTGTTCACAAGATATGGTTGGAGATTTAGCAATTGAATTTCTCTTTAGTTTGTTCGTTTTGAAATCGTTTCTGTCTTGAGGGCTCAAATCTTTGTATTTGAGATTTCTTGGAGTTTTATTTGGTTGCTTGTAATAATGAACATCCATATGAATTAGTCAATGCAGAAGCTGGGATACTAATATATTCTTTTTTCTAAAAATTTGTTGGTCGGGATTAAACCCAAAATCACCGCCAGCATCGGGGGGGGGGGCTTACGTTCTCTTAAGCAATCGTAACATGATCTACACAACACTTATGACTATATAATTAATGTCATTCTTTGAACTACACATTTACAAAGCTTATTTGGCATCTTGTATGACTCCTTTAATTTGATCATCTGAGTAGCACAAAAGTCTAGCATATATTGCCATATGGTTTCCCACATAAGCAGTTAGCTTCAAGTTTTTGAACGTCGGGGGGGGGGCATCCCGGGCATCCCCAGATTGTTCAGTTAAAATACATGCATGAGAAATTAGTAGGTTTTACATTGCGTTAAACAAAATAGAGCACCATTTGTCGGCAATCGCCTTGTCCTTCTTGGGCAATTAAACGCGCCTTACTCAGACTTGGCTAAGTCCTGCATGCCTTCAAAGTTCCTTGGATCGTCACCTGTTCATTCCAAAACACGATATTGTTTCTCCTCTTCCATATATGCCAACAACATAGTATGATAAACGTATCGAAATGCGTTCCTTTGTTATGTGTGTTGCCGCCGCTTTAGCTTGAAGTTGGCATCGCACATTCACACATCTTAAAAGTTGGCATCGCACATTCACGCTCCTGGTATGCTACATTGGCAACCGAGGGCGCTAAAAACTTAAAGACTTCTGATCCATAGTCACAATGGTTGGTGTTGAGCTTCCCTCCTAGAAAGGATTCATTGCCAATAGGGACTTCTGAGGGGGAACTACGTGATGTCGAATTTTCCTTAAAAGTGTCTCAAGATTATTAGGGGATAGTCTCAGTTGTATCTAGGGTTTCTACCAATGCTGACATGGATGGTGGTGTAGCTTGGGGCATATACTACCATAAATCTTCCAGATAAGACTCTTTTGGTGGAGCTCGGGGTGGTTTCGTACGAGCCCTCCTATGTGAATTGTAGATAGACTATATATAGCAATTATATTTCTCAAAATAAAATAGTCAAGCCAGATTTTTCTTCTTCTTTATATATACACAAGCTCCGGCCAAGTAACGCCGGACGAGCCCTAAAAGATACTGCCTATACTATACGCGGTCCATACCTGCACACAGTACGTATATGTATGTCTACTGTTTGATGATTCTCAACGTACAGCTACACAGTATATGGATGGATCGGTAGTGATGAACTCATGACATGATTGTACGTACGTACCTGCTTTGACGACGATATAGGTTCGAGCATGGCATTGAATTAGGTCACACGTACGGCCACTATATACAGTTAAGTAGTAGTAGTACTAGCTACAGCCAGCTAACCGTACAGCTAACTCACAAATTCAAGCTAATAAGCCAGCCACTAACTACAACGAACATGTGCTAGACACGCCAATAAATTGAGATTAAGATCGACTGATATAGGTGGTTATTAGGTATGAGAAGGGTATTGCACTGTATTATATGCATATCCAAAGTCAGGTTATGGAGTACAGATCGAGGTAGGGTCGTAGGTGTATAGCAGCTGCCGTACGTATATTCCACAGTAGCATAGTATGTTCAACATACAGTAGCATGCATATATAAATATAGTAGTGTATGTACGTACTCTTTTTTCTTTAATGGAGCGAGTAAAAATTACTCCTACAAGTTGGTAATTAACCCGTACGCTTGGGATGCAAAAACCAGCTGCAGGACGTACGTCACGTACCCAACAGCGTACGTGCAGTGTTCCTGTTTTTGTGTGTACAAAACTTTGCATAGGCGTGCACGCAGGCCATCTCGATCGATCGTGCAGCCAGCCAGCTACTACTAGCGTACAACAGAAGTACCTACAGCTAGCATGAAAGCTACGGTAAAGGGGCCTATTTGACCGAGTGACTGTTCAGTCATCATTGGTTAAACTAACTTCTTTTAAATTATTTCGTCAGAAAAAAACTTCTTTTAAATTAAGTATCATTATTTATAACACAAAATAAGTATCTATTCAAATTCAATTGAGAAATAATTTTTACGACCAATCAAATTTGATACGTCTTCCATTAGAAAAATGCAATTCAATCTATGCTAATGCTTAGTTAAACGAATTAAAGTTTAAACAAATCACATAAAAAGATATTAATATCTCTATCATACTAAATAAGCATTGTTAGCAAGGTCATAAAAACATTTGTATATATAGCATTCTATGTAGACACCATTCACTTTACAGTTAAATATTTTTATATAAACTTAGCTAAAATTAAGATAGTTTGACACACTAGCCAGCAAGTGGAGTGATAAAGCAATCACGCACGCTGGCCTCTGCACCGTGAAGTGGCCAGGCACCAAACAGCCTCGTACATTCGTATGAAAAAAGACATAAGCTGTAAAATCGTGGTTAGTCAAACTATCTTAAATTTAACTAAAATTATATATAAAAAAAGTATTAATGCTTGTCATGTACTAATATAAAGGCCATCACAGAACAAGCTTGGTTATAGAGGAGTGGACATCACAGAACAAGCTTGGTTATAGAGGAGTGGACATCACAGGGACAAGCTTGGTTGTCGCGTAGCCTCGTAGGACTACTCAAGCCCTTTGTTGGGATGCAATTTTCTCAGTCAATTTCTTTCTTTTTATTTTTTTGTTGTAATAATTTGGCCTAATTCTACCACGGGTAGATGAAGCCGGATAGTTTCTATCCTATATAAAAAAATAGTTTGACTCTCACCGATTATGGTGTTCTTTGGGTTGGTGTCATGACTCGGGAAATAGGGCCCGGAAGGACAGGCCCATGAGGCCCGAGGGCGGGCAAGCGCACCGCATCGCCAAAGACAGCGCCAAGGCCGCCGCCGCCTCCGCCTCCGTTCCGCGGATTCTTCGACAATTAATTCGTGGATAAAGGAGGAATTTCATTAGGATTATCTTAGGCTTTTTGGTGTGCAAGGGAATATTTCATCTATAAGGAAGGCCCTTATTAGGAAAATAAATAGGATTTGGTTGTAAAAGGTATTTCAATCTATAAGGAAACCTTTTAGAGAGAGATTGCTTGCGATACAAGTCCCACTAGCCGGGTTATAAAAGTAAGAGGTCTGTAATTTTTCAGGGCAACAAGCTATAAAAAATTATCCCTCATCTCCCTACTCTCCCTACCACCGCCGCCCCCTGCCCCGCGCCGCCACCGCCGCCGCCGCCCCCCCGCCGCCCCCCCACCACCGCCGCCACCTCAAGGACCGCCGCTGTCACCGCCTGCACCACCACCACCGCGTCACCGCCACCCTCACCGCCGCCAACGCTGGGCACGCCGCCCCCTAGCTACGGGTGCGCCAGGCCACGTGTCACGCCCAGATCGATCTGGGTTGTGACAGTTGGGTAACTGCATGCACGTACGTGTGATGGAGATGATGAGCCAACCCAACTAAAAACTGTAACTGCGTGCACGGTGACGCCGTATGTGGCGTCATCACGCATGCCTGCACACGAGCGGGGCGTACCTACGTGCAGCATCGGTGCCACTGATCGAGCCAGGTCTATGGGCCGCTATGTATGTATGGCTAGCTATAGCTATAGCTACCTTTTGGCTGCTGTGCCGACAAAATGCTACCGGGCGAAAGAGAAGCGGCCGGCCTGGCCTGGACCTGCACACACAAGTTGCCATTGCCACCCAGCAACGCTAAAGCGAGCTGAGGGGACTAAATAGCGACGCGAGCACACACGTCGGGTACGCGCGACGGCGACCGGCCTGCGCTGCCAGCAGTGCCATGCCCGCCGGCGCCACACACGTGCTGTCGGACAGCGACGTCGGAGGACGCCCGATGGCGCCGGCCGGGGACAGACAGCTCCGGCGCGGCCGGCCGCGCGCGCGCAGCTTGCGGAGCGCCGGGATGCCCGCGCGCGCCGGCGACGACGTCCGGCCTACCGCGCCAGGCGGCTGGTAGCGTGACAGCTTCCTTCTGCTCGATCGGAGCCATGCATGATGATGTGTCTATGGTCGCCCGCCGAAACCGGGGGCGATCGGCCGGGGCGTGCGCGCGGCACGGCACGGCAGCTGAGACGTCCCTGTGCGTGCTGCATGGAGATGCCGATCGATCGATATGGGCCTTGCATATATTGGTGGATTGCTGGTCACCACGGCCGCAGGGCCTGGATCAATCTCTTTTCCTTGGACTGCTGGATGCGTCTGCATCCATGCATGCCCTACCATGAATGGACTAGTGCCATTGAACGACGAAGACGACGACGAGCACGGCTCGACGTGCGTGGTCCAGTACTTTCGTTGCACCCGGGCCGATCGAGCTGGCCGGGCTCCGTGAACCACAACCACCGAGCTAGCTAGCTCTCTCCATCGCTCTGAGCTACACATATATATATACGAGGAGTACTATGTATGCATACGTTCCAACAACCGCCGCGACGTACGACGTGTAAGTGGAAGCGTATATATATGGATGATATATGGCCGCCTCGGCCCTAGCTGGGCAGCCATACATTACATATACTCTATAAACGAAGCATAGATCATACAAGGGTGTGTTTGTGCAACCGTGCTGTTTTTTGGGCCATATGCATATGTTCAACCTATCCATCCAGCTGCCCCGTGCAACAGTCGTTGTTATATATCTTATTCATCGGTTTGGACATGCATATGCGTGATTTCGAAAAAAAAATATATCTTATTCATTGGTTACACTACTACATAAATGATTTTTTACAGTCACATGCATCTCAAGCGGTCCACACGGTAAACATATTTTTCAGCAAAAACTGTAGCTATTTCTATTTCCAGGGACAGTTGAGATAGATGTAAACCGCTCATAAGAGTTTACCCCTATTTCTACTTCCAGGGACAGTTGAGATAGATGTAAATGTCCCCTAAAAATCACAATTTTCTAGGGTGGATTTTTAAGGCAGTTGTCAAGCAACCGAATTCACCACTTTTTCAAATGAAATCAGATGTCATGACATCTTCAAAAATTTTAGATGTTGATCGAATAGGTCAACCATCTTTAAAAATTAATTTTACAAATGGTTGACACAATAAAACTAGTCCTAAATATAATTTTTAGAGGTGGTCCTAAAACCATCACCATGTGAATGTCTCATGTAACCATGTTGAAAAAACGTGTGATATTGTAGTGCTTTTGAAAAACTGTCCTTCAAAATCAATTTCAAGTTTTCAACCATGTTGAAAGAAAAATGTGTGATATTGTAGTGCTTTTGAAAAACTGTCCTTCAAAATCAATTTCAAGTTTTAAACAATGTTGAAAAAAAACGTGTGATCTATGTACACGTACGTACGTTCTAAGAAGATCAAGGACCACAATGTACATGTACCACAACTTTGCACTATGCATCTTTTCAAAGTGCACGTCAAGTCTCCGCACGATGCAGACGAATCTTGCTAGTAAAGCATTAAGCATATGCATGCATGCATCGTACTGGATGGTCCATATATATACTCTCCATTTATGGTACGTATATATATATATATATCATTCATATTGAGATTCCTCACTGATTTGTGTATATATGGCGTAGGGCGCGGCGTAGGCTCCAGCTAGCCACAGCTTGCGTTCCCCTATCTTTTATCGACAAGGAACAAAGAGAGGCCATTAACCCACCATATAGGTCTTGTTAGGTCTTGTTTAGATGTATTCGGTTTGACATTTATTCGCATATATGTTGCGTGGATTTTAATAATTTAAATTAAGTTTGACTCCAGTCAGCTTTTCAACGTATGTGGATTGATACCAAACCAAATACATCCAAATAAGGGCTTAAAAATTATGTATCGATAAACATCATCACTGTCGGTTCTCACTAAACTGGCAATATTGAAAATGATGCTACACGAAAATAAAAATTGCAGTAGGGTGTAGTATTTTAATCATATTATAACACTCCGCCCTCCAAAGCCACACCGCATAGCCCTTCCGAGGGGCGTGCACCGTGTAAAAGGGTTAGCCCGAATGTGCTATGGCTGGAAGACAAAGGCTTATAAGTTGGCTCCACCCTTGCTTAACCAGCAAGGTGGTACTAAACATGTGCACTCTGCACTCAAAGACCCTTACTGGGCCACATCCAAATTGGGTCGGGTATTACAGATATGATTTAAGCACCTTCATCTATCCCAAATGTAACTCAATTTCACCTAGTTGGTCATGCTTATTGTAGGTTTGACAGTTTGACTATACATACATAAAAGAATGTTATTACATATATCTATCACAAAAAATACATCTCTTATAATAAATTGTGTTTTTTTGTTTAAAAACGATGTATATACTTTCACACATGCTTGTTGTTAGTAAAAAAAAAAAAATTGCTGTCGAAGACCATGTTAATGTCCTCATAGGCACGTTATTGTATAGACCATCAGGCGCGTGATGATTTGCAGAGTTGTTGAAAAGGTACAGTCCCAGACAGCTTTTTGTGCTGATATAGTGTCAGTGGATATGATCACTCAAAGACGATGTTCTCCAGGACGTACGCAGAGGGCCCTATATAGAAACATAAGTAACTAACTCGACAAGATGCAAAGCAATCAACTGAATAAAGCAGGAGGGAATGTGTGCGTGCAATGTAGTTACATGTGCATGTGTACATGTGTAAAGCTATCTCCAACGCCCCCACGATTTGTCCCTTATCCAACGTTTCTAGAGAGCTATCGGCTCAATGCAATCATCATATCGATCACACCAACAAGCACCCGGCAGCCTAGCCTTTTGCACCGTCACTGCAGCGTGTGTGCCATATATTCTGTTGTTCCATCACTGCAAAGGACCCTGCCAAGAAAGTTGCTGAATTATATCATCTATCTATAGACAGGCTCTCTTGCTTGCAGCTATGTTATTAGTTCTTGACATGATGCATGCATACTAGATCTATAGATAGATCACTGAAATCTTATGATTAGTTGATATCTATCCTCTTGACATTGTTGCTAGAATCCTAGAACGTACTTAGAATCAGACTGGACTTGGAGTAGTATATATTCACGATTATTGCGATGCGACGAATTCTCTTGGCATTTTGATTGATCGAATTGAATCTTGAAATTCCTGGAGCTAGAAGCTACTAGTCACTCTCATCGATCCAATCGCTGCTGCATTATTATGGGCACAACTAGTTTGATGTGTCTCTTATATATATCTTATTATATTCATCAGAAAACTCAATTTTCCAGCCAAATTGAGACAGCAGAGAGAAGATGATGTTATTGTGGATATCCTTGCATGCATGCTACGACATAGAAGGGTACGAGTATGACTTCACCGTCCATGGAAAGCCATGTGGCAGCGAACGAGGATCATTTCATTCACAGTTACATGCACAAGAGCCATCAAATTCCCACTGACATACATATATACCGATTGGAACTGAATTGAAAATCATGTTTCCGGTAGTGATGATTCCGTGTGACATTCGGCAATCGTCGCCGTACGTATTTATGGTTGGTTGGCCTTTTATTTGTGACAAGCTAGAGGATTAAACCACGAGATCGAAAGAGACAAGCAATGTGAACGTATCAGGTGTTCATACCGGAAAACTAAAACAAAAGGCAAACATATCATGATACCTTGCGTTTTCTGAACAACAGTTGGACGCTGTAGCCATGAAAGCAAAACGAAATGTGACAATATAACTGAACTCTTTTGTTGGCCTAGCTAGTTTGGCAATTGGGTATCAACCAAAATTGGATTTGGTTTAATTTGGCGTCCACGAATTTCAGAGAGAGCGATCGATGTTGATGGAAAAAAAAGTAAATACATTGTATTGTGAGAATAATTTGCAGTATTGCTACCTACCAGAACCTAGAGGAAAAAACTTTAGTAAACAAATTGATCTTCTATCGTATGGTGAAATATATTGGATTCGCCACTGTGAAGACTTTTTCGTTTGTATTTGGTAATTATTATCCTATTATAGACTAATTAAGCTCAAAAGATTCGTCTCGTACTTTTCGGCCAAACTATACAATTAGTTTTTTTTTATTTACCTATATTTAATATTCCATTTATGCGTCAAAATATTTGATGTGACAGCTGTAGCACTTTTTGGGTCGACTTTTCACCAAGTGAACACCCTCAAAGATAGAAGAGCAACTTTTTCAGGTTTTGCAGTGCAGGGTTACTGAACTACTCCTAGGTTATTGAACTAGGGAAATCAAAGGACCAAGGATCTAGTAGCCTGCTAGTAGTAAAACCCTTAGATACTGATCAGATCATCTTTCCATCTGCACTTGGACACTTTAATTGCATGCCCTGCCCTATCTATCTGCTTGCACTTACTACTAAACATGACAGGACAGGCATTTGCACTACTGCCGACCCATCATACTAGGGATGGATGGAAGGAATGGAAAGGATGGTCCTTTGCAAATCAGATGGCCTACTACAGTGGTCATGAAAAAGATGCAGTCAATGCAGTGCAGTGCAGTGCAGTGCAGTGCAGCAAGCCCATAAAGGAGGGATTAAAGGCAGTGCAGTGGAGGACACATTGTGCATGAATAATGGTCCTCAGTGTCCTGATGATGCAATGCACAAACACACTAGTACTTGTCTAGTGCCCTTGAACGGACGGACGATGGGAAATAAAGCCAAGTGGCCTCCAGACAAACAAGAATATAATCCCACGCTAACAACATTGCATTGCATTGCATTGCATTGCAGTGCAGTGCAGCCTCGATCGATACACATATAGCAGCTTGATTTGCGATGAGATGAGATTATTAGGTTAGATTTGATTAGATACAGATACCCTCCTGCTCCCATAGGCCCTGCCCTTGGCCTTGCCTGTGTTTATGTGTTGGCCCTGCTCACCACTACTATGCTACTAGGAACTATCTCCTTTCCAGCTCATCCACTCCACTCATTTGCTTTGCTGAAATGAAAGGCAATGCAAAGCATCAAAGGCCGGCAACCCCATCTATATATCCAAGCTAGTGAGAATCTTCAACAGTGTCATGACATGCTAATGGCCAATTAGTCATGATCACCATCATCATCAAACAAACAAATTAAAACAAAGGGGATTAGCACCAGGACAAGCTATGGCTAGAGCGGGAGGGGGCCGGGTACGCCACCTCGCTCTGTGGTCACTGCTGGACAGGACACTACTGGACATCCATCGACATAATATACATGACTCCATGCAGATGCATCCACATCATGCATGTTCACCAGGGTTGTGTGTGTCGTCAAAAGATGAAAGTGAAGTCTCTCTTTTTAGATTAAGGAATAAAACGTATTCCGGCCTTCCACATTCACCAGTGAGTGGGTACATGCATAACATAAAAAACACAAAGACACTTAATTTGATCTCAAAACTTCTCTGTTGCTTTCCATGCTGATCTTCCAAAAATCTCTAACAGCATGACATCCAAACGCCTGCATCCATTCTTCAGGACCATTCTCTCTTCCTCTTTAGATAACTAGCAGAACCGTTGTCTCATGAAGTAAGTTCCTCTGCAAGGAGTTAGATTTTTTTATTAACGAACATTGTATCATTTCTATTCAACCACAAAACCCTGCACACTGTCACCAAACCCAAAATTATGTGGCTTCTCAAATTTGGAATAGAATTCCAAAGCCATGAGCCAACTATTTCTGAGTGACTTAAAGTTGAAAGTGATGAACAATGCATTATTCCACTACAATCTTGCCATACAACACTTGCAAAAGAGTTTCCTTTAAACCACAAAAAGGTTTCAGCTAGTGGCCCCTCTCCACCCCTTTTTAATAAGTTATCTTTTGTAAACACATGACTCTCTTTCTAAATACCAGAGGAAAATCTTTATTTTTTCAATACGAGCTTTCCCTTCCGGAAAAAGTGTTTCCTATCATTCCTCTCTTTCTTCTGAATCTCCCTATATATAAATATGATTGAGTCAAAAGTTCACCAAAATGAAGTTTCTCTTGTTGGTGTAACTACACACTGAATCGAGCCGAACATCAGCATATGAATGTGTATCGTTCCTGTCTGTCGGTCTCTCTGCTATCCCTCCCAACATCAGGTTACCATGCATGCACGACGTCGTGTGCCTGAGACAGCTTGATGCATCCAATCGTGATAGCTCGCTAGGCTGTACAGTACGTTGGCTAGGCTGTGACAGATGCGTGTGTATCTATGTATATATGAGATGTTACATGGCCCCTGCCGTGTGTGTCCCTGGTCGTCGATCGTTCGTTCCTTGTTTCGCCGCCTAGAGCTAGAAAGGCCCACGGCAAGCATGGCGCCAAGCTTAAAAAGCCAACAATGGAGGAGGAGGAGGAGCCGGCCGGCCGGCAGCTGTCGACTGATCGATCCCGGTCACCCCACCACGGAAAAGCCCAACCCACAAGAACCAAAAGCTACCATTGAAATCATGCATGGCTAGCTCGATCGAAAGTGAGATCGCAATGCAAGAAATAATAAATAGGCCAAGAAACAACATACCTATCTATGACTGTAGCACTGATCGATGGATGGATCGATGATGGGACTGATGAATTCGTTCGTACATATATATATCTCTCTGAAACGATATATTGATCGGTCTAGCATCAGAGATCTATTCGATGTCAGGATGCATCAGTAGTAGTACACTGCTAGTATATATATATCTAAAGCTATAGCTAGCTAGCTAGTACAGATTGTTGGCAGTGGTTTGGTAAAGTTTGGCCAATAATTTGCTGGTAGGCAGGTCAGTTAACGGGTAAACATGCATGGAGCAAATTAATATATATAGCAAAGTATCATCTGGGTGTGTTGCATTGTTTGTTTAACAATGGCACATCTGGTGACAAGAAAAAGAGATGTCGGCAAGGGGGATAATGGACAAGACAAGTCACCCCAGCATCGATCATTGGCCCGGCCAGCAATTATTTGATCCTCTTATTATTACTATAGCTAACACCGAAGAAATTAAAGATGCAATCTGCCATGCATGCCATCATCACTCTAAAGCTTGCCCTGCTTTACATGATTACAAGCAATCAGATCTTGGCACAGTTCATGCACGTCCTTTAGTTTTCAGGTCGCTGCTCTTTGATCGATCTCGCTGCTAGATGGTTCCGATGCAAGTTTGTGACGAGGAAAGCTTGCAATTTCAGGGCCTACTTGACTCTAGTACTATTTGTAGCCTCTCTCATAAACATAACACACTACAACAGTTGAGAAACCGTTGGATGATGATTGATTTTAGCGTAAGTATATATTAATTACCAGAAATAATAGAGCACTACTACTATATATATGCTTCACTGATTGTTGGATTTTTTTTTTTTTTTTTTTTTTTTTTTGAGAGAGAGCTGATTGTCTATGTTTCAGTAGTAGCAGTAACTAGCCCAGGCCCAGCTATGGTGCATCGACATCGATCGTCATGGACGCGGCAGCATTTGGGCCAGGTGCAGTGTATACATTTTGGGACGGGCTGTACAGCATTTTAGATCACACTGCGGGTGCAAATAAAGCCCATCATGAGGCCACAATGAAACAACCAATCACTAAAATGAAACACAATCTATCAAACAAAAAATATCCCCAAAAAAACAAAAACAAAAAGTGAAATACAGGGATCCATATATCTCGATGAAAAAAATACAAGCTAGCTGAAATAAATTTTTTGGACATACTCCCTCCGTCCCAAAATGTTTGTCACTTGTGCTTCCCTAAAAACAACTTTAACAAATTATATATTAAAACGTATTAATATTTATCATACATAATTAGTATCATTAGAAAAAAAAATTTGAATCTAGTTTTTTTAACAAAATTATATGAAAAAAACAAATGTTACACGTATTTTGTACAAATCTAGTTAAAGTTGTGTCATGAAAACTGAAAAACTACTAACATTTTGGAGCGGAGTGAGTATGTTAGTAGAAAAGAAAAGAATTAGATGCAACAAAAAAAAAAAAAAAAACTGTTTCTGTAACACAAACAGTCAAACACCACCCGTCGGCCGTGCTGTGGAACGGCGACTACAATCCTGCGTACGTCGTGCTATCGCTGTTCTACCACTAATACGCTTGTATACTTCTCATGCAGTCGAGGCTGGCCGAGCTGAAGCATCCAGCTGACGCGGCGGTTTCTGTCCGCTGACCACCGGCGAATTGCCGGTCCTGATTCACACGCTCGATCGAGAAGTTCATCAGGCGCCAAGTAGCTAGACGTTAAATGATCTTGAATCAGTTTTTTTTTTTTTTTTTTTTTTTTTTTTTTTTTTTTTTTTTGACATTGGTCGGTAAACATAGCTTTAATAGAAAGCTTTTGAGAATGTAACAGGTCCGAAGAGAACCAAAGAGAAAAGAAAACATGTCGAGGATACCAACTTACATCAAAGCACAGCTGATCAGTTTCTATTAATTAGGGCTGACTTAAGTACGTAACTCGCATGGACATGCGCCTTGCACGGAACATTGTCCCCGTGCATGCATGGATAGAGAGAGAACACGTGAAGATGTGTGCATCGTTAGCTGTTCAGGCTGCACAGGCCGGGTTGCGTTTCTTTCTTTTTTTTCTCCCACTTGGAGGCACTATACTAGAGCAGTCATCAAACCCATCAATGTCTTTGGTATGTGGTGTGCGCACACGAGCTAGCATGCACGTAGGGTAGTGCAGGCGGAGCCATACCCTGTTAATAAAAGGCCAAAATTTCACGCATCCAGCCCATTCTATTTTGGCCCAACTGTCTCTTTGGCCCACTCGCTTTCTGCACTTGGCTCGTTGGCCTCTCCCGGCATGCGCTCGCCTGCCAGCGTTGCCGCCGTTTTTGTTCTTCCTAGCGTGTACCGTCGGCCCTGCTCCAGCGAGTAGAACCGCCACTGCCTCTCCCACGGCGAAAGCGTCCTCCCAGCGTTGTCGTCGTGTTCTTCCAAGCGTGTAGAGCCACCGTTGGCCTTGCTCCAGCGAGTAGAACCGCCACCGCCTCTCCGCGGCAAAAGCGTCGTCGTTGTGCTACTTTCCCTTCCTGTGTGCCACGGCAAAAAGCCCCACCGTTCAGCAGATCGTCGCTACCACTAGTACATCCTTGATTTTCCATGGCGGTTTTTTTTTTTTTCGATTTTCCGGGCGGTTTTTGCAACGCCCACGAAGGGAAGGTCACCGTAAATGCGAGGGGATTAACCGTGGCGGTTTTGGAACCCAAAACGCCACCACCGTTAATAAATAAAAAAATTAATAAAAAAGAAAAATCAAAACGAAAACCCTAACGGGCCCCGGTCACGGGCCGTCGGGGCCCGTTAGGGTTTCGGATGCCGCCGCCGTCGTGGTGGATTAGGACCTCCATGGCGCCGTGCTTTCGAGGCCTCCGTGCTCGAGGTGGAGCTTGACGCCGCCATGGGCTCGAGGTGGAGGAGTTCGACGCCGCCATGGAGCTCAAGGTGGAGGAGCTTCGCCGCCGCCATGGAGCTCGAGGTGGAGGAGCTTCGCCGCCGCCGCCCCGTGCTTCGAGGTGGAGCGGGCTCCCCGCCCGTGCGTCTCCACCGGGTTCGGCCACCGCGGGCTCCACGCCACGCGAGGTAGACCCAGGTGCCGCCCGCGAGCTCCATGCCGCGCCATGCGCCATGCCTTGATGAAAGGGAGGGTGGCGGTTGAGAGAGAAGGAGAGAGGAATGGGAGCGTCGCGGGAGAGAGTGGATCTAGTGAAGTGTGGAGGGAATGGGAGGGATGTGGTTGTGGGGGTGGAGGGAATGGTGGGTTAGGGTTTCACTCTCGGTATATATATACTTAGGGATTATGGTGGGCTGGTATTGGGCTCTTTGATTAGTTTGGGCCTCATTTACTGTGGCGTTTTCTTTTAAAAAACCGCCATGGTTAATTTATTTACCATGGCGGTTTTAAAAACCGCGTGGTTAATAGAAAATAACCACCACAGTTAATCATGACATTAACCGTGATATTTTTCCAAATGACCTCCATGGAAAATCATTTGGAAACGCCGTGCAAAAATCGGTTGTGTAGTAGTGTATGCGGCACCGTGGATGTGTCGCCTCTTCCCGGGTGGCACGCCGGCGCCACGCGTTCCCAATTGTCGGTCCCTTCCTTCCCTTCCTCTCTCGTCCATAGTCATTCCTCGCTACCTGGGGCTCGCCGTGAGATGGGCGGCGAGTGGCGCTTGCTGCCTACACCGGCAATTACTGCTCCTTGTCGTTCCCCTCCCGTCGGCCAGTGGTGCCATGAGAGGTGTGCTATTGCCGGTGCAGGGAAGTGCGGGTGCGGAAGAGGTGTGCCGGTTCGGGGAAGTGTGGTAGGCATCGGGGCGCGCTGTGCGGGGATCCTACACCGCGCCCAAAGGCTGCCGACACTACTACATAAAATCTTTTACAAGACACTTCAATTTTATTAACCGTGGTGGCTTTTTAAAATCTTGCCACGGTAAATGGTGGCCAGACCAAGCCAATTCGTAGGGAACAAAACCAGGGACCGTGGCGGTGTTATAAAAAACCCAAAGCGGTAAGGCCGAGCCTAGACGGCCCGACGCGAGGCCATCTATGTAATGAACTATAAAAGCGGCACCTAGGGTTTGAGCCCTCGCTACCTCTTCCCCACTCCCTCAGCCGCAACTCCCCCCAAGTCCCGAACTCTCACAGGCCTTCTCCCTCTGATTCACGGTCTCCTCCCTCCCCGGCCAGCCGGCGTGGGCGAGCCCTTGGTGGAAGCGGCAGCGTGAATCGCGGCGGCGTGTGACCAAGGGTGTGGCCGGTTTGACCCGGCCAAAGGCGCGGTGGCGCTTGGGCGTGGCGTCTGGCGCAACGGCTCGGCTTTGGCCTGGGCGGCGTTGGCGGTGTGAAATGCAGGCGGGCGCGGCGACCTTCTTCTCCGGCGAGCATTCGGCTCGCGTTCCTCTTCTCCGGCATCCCTCTTCTTGGCGAGCAGCGGTCGTCTCTCCAACGGCGGATCCACGGCCATGGTGGCCCGGATCCTTGCCCGCCGGCGGATCACGATGTGGGCTCCGGCGCCGCTAGATCCACCATGGGTAGCCCGTTAAGGTTAGGGTTAGGCTTTTTTTATTGTTTTTCAGATTAACCGTGATGCGGTTTTTTGTTATAAAACCACCACGGTTAATATTAACTAAAAAGCGGTTTTGGGGTAGTAGAATCATATCAGAATTCGACTGGGTTAAAAAACTACCACGGTTAATATTAACTAAGGCGGTTAAAATAAACGCAATTCTTTGAGTGATATAATTCATCTTTGACTATTTCTCTAACGAAAAAACAAATCATAACAAAACAAATAACATTTATTATTATTTTTTAATAAGACGACCAGTCAAATAGAAATTTTACCGTTCAAAGAATTGCAATAAAAAAAAAGCCTTAGGTGTTCAACTTAAGGCATGCATGCTTAAGGTGGCGTGCTCGGTGACGAAGCCGCTGTATTACCACGCCAGCCAGGCCAGCCAGCCACGATGCAGCCGACTGCATCACGGCTGTAGCAACCGACGATGCAGACTACTCCGTACATCACGCCTGAAGCAACGTTGCCGACAGCTAACCATGGACTGTTTAGTTGGTGATGATGGCAGGATAAGGTGGCGTGCTCGGTGACGATGGCAGCGCCGATGCAGTCACTGAGGGCGTCTCCAATGGTGATTAAATAGCTAGTGAGGAGGAATTTTTATTGGCGGCAATTTGCAAATAGCTAGCTAGATAAGGTATAAAAATAATAAAAAAGTAACATATTTATTGGCTATCGAGGAGAGACAGACCAAATAGCTAGCGACTCCCAAATAGCTAGCGACCAATAAAGATATAATCTAGCTCAATCTCCTAGAAACATCTCTCTCACATAACTCTCAACTATAGTGTTTATTTTTTCTTATTGATATGTCTCATCTAGCTAGCTATTTGTAAATTGTCACTGATAGCCAATAGAATTCCTCCTAGCTAGCGATTTGGTAACCATTGAAGACGCCTGAGCCACCTGCATCACGCCTGAAGAAACCGACGATGCGATGCATGCAGAGAGGTTTGGCATTTCAATGCAATCCCATATTCCCTTGTCCTTTCCCTTGAGGCTGGAATCTTGGAGGGCCATGGCTGCTTCAATCGGCTCTACTACTAGCCTCCAAGGCCCTATCTTGACTGAAGCAGCCTGAACCGTTCCGATGATGTAGCCGATGCAGAATTGCAATTGCAATTGCAGAGAGGTTTCACATCTCAATGGAATCTAGGATAATCTTGGGTGGTGTCAAGGCAAGGCAAAAGCTGCTGAGCACTTCTAGTTGTCGGAGCATCCACTCGTGAGTCTCAGTAAAAACCTCTTCTCTTTCTCACAAGGCACATCCCAAACCAACCAAAAAGCAGGGTGCCTCGCTTCCACTGAGCAGCAGTCCTAACCTGCTTCACTCCTCTCTCGACCCTAGTTGGAGGTTGGAAAGTGGCATTCGCTTCCTCCACCATCTCGTTCCTCATTGTTGTGTTTCTTTTCAGTCTCCAGGTCGCTTCCTCTTTCTGTCCGCCCTCCGCAACGCGTCAACCAAGTTTAAAAACAAAACACCATCCACCACTTCACACTCCTTGGTAGGCGTTTCTGGTCATTTATCACTGCCCGTCCTGCGAACGGCGGAGGTGTACAGGGTTCGTATTTGCTACCTAAAACGTCACGTACTAGCGACTTAAATAGTCATGTTGTTGCCAAAATATTCATCTAATAAATTTGTTTTCTCTCTCCATACGTCATGAAGGCACTTGACTACTGCTTGCACTCAAGGTTTGGAGGCAAATCAAAGTTGAGATGAGCAGGACAAGAAAGAAGAAGAAGCCTCCAACGGTCGACGAACGGCCACAGCCACTCCGCAATGCGGTACACTGTTCATTCTATATCCCTTTGCTTCTTTAATTTCTTTGGAAGAAGACATAAAAGAAAGCCGGTCCTATATATTAATCTAAATCCGTATTAATTTACACTTGCCGAGGACAATGTAGATATAAGCCATTTTAGTTTTGTATGTATGTATGAACGATCCTTGATATATAATATATGTAAACGACAATACATACAATAGTTTCTGCCCTATTTTAGGGTGATACACATTTATGATTTTACCATTCTATTCCCTGAGGTATTTACCATATAAGGCAATGTTTAGTTCACCGGTAGTTTGGACATGACCATCCAAACTTCCCGTGTTGGCGTTAAATCATTAAACGTAACAAAATACCATTCTATTCAATGGAACATAAGGCAATGTTTAGTTCACCAAAGTTTGGAAACAAAAAATGTAACAAAAACATTATCAATGGAACATCGAATGTAGGTAAACAAAATAATTTGGATTTGGATGTTGCAAGGCGAATCTTTTAAGTCTAATTAGCCCATGGTTGGACAATATTTGTCACATGAAAACGAAAAGTTCTACGTTGCCTTTCAGCTTCACTTTTCAGCCACTTTTCAGGACTTAAACACTACCTAAGAGAAAATAGATCTAAAACCATATACTAGCTATCATGTTGTTTCTTTAGCATAAATAATTGTATCACATCCTAATAATCCTAATAGTAAGATGGAATATAATGTTCAGCTTAACATCAATTAATAGTATAAAGTATTTCTACCTTATTATCTTTTGTCTAACCATTTTTATGATTTTATGTCACAGGAACTTTATTTGGATTGGATGGTATAGGAAAAAAGATGCCGACGGGCGGAATGGTGGAATGGTGGGAGTGGGATTGTAGGGACTATAGGTATAAATACGAGGGGATCCCATGGCTGAGCTGGATGAACCGGAGAAATATACTCCCTCCGTCCACGATTATCTTCACCTTTGCGATTCAAAAAAGTCTACAAATAAAAAGGTCACCATAGCACCTCTGGTCACGTCGCAGTGCTAGGGTCTGTACTCTGGCGGTGTGCAGTTCGATTAAAAAATAGAAAACCACAGTGAGTGCGGGGTCCTCTCTTGTAGCAGTAGTGCTAGAACATTCTGCTCTCCCTCTAGAAAATCTTTTTTATTGCTTTTGCTTATTCATGAGTAGCCACGTGTTATGTCATTGTTTTGTGTTCTGGATTTTTTTTTTTTCTACAACCGCTGCGGCGCTACATACGTAACATCTTCATAGGGGCAATTTGGTAATTTCACACATCTGCTAATTCCCTCCTCCTCAACCTAGATGTTGAGTTATTTGTGGACGGAGGGAGTAAGACAATAACATGTTTCTTGTTTATTTTTTTTACGGAGAAGGGCATGATTTGAGGACTGAAGTAAAAGAATGCAGTATTTCAATGAGAATCAAATGAAACATTATGTATGCTCATACCTATTTTTTGGTCTCATATTTTACTACACCATCCAATCCGAATAAAGTCCTGTGATATAAACACAAAAAGACAGAGGACAATAAGGTAGAAATAATTTGTACTATTAATCAATTATAAAATATTTTAAAACAATATCATACGTCCATTAGGATTAATTATAATATGGCACAATTATTTATCCCAAACAAAGAAATTGGTTAACATCTATTATTCTTTCTGTGCATCAACTATTATGTATTGTATTTTATTATTATGAAGTACACAGCCTCAACCGAATGCAAGCTAACTAGTTCAAATGAACTAAAATTTTTTTACCTCCTCGATGATTTCACCTACTCCAGATTTAGATAGTGGATATGAAAAATCCAACTCCAGATTTAGGCAGTAGTACTGTTGGAGTTGCTGTATGTAACTAGAACCCGAATATTTAATTAGCACACACGGTAAGTAAAAGGGGACGATAAGTAACTTTGTTTACCTTACCCATTTCGGTGACTAGCTAGTCAAAAGAAATACAACTAATAATTAAGAGATGTTTTTTTATAGTTCTTTATGTATCAAGAAGAGAAGGAAAATGATAGAAACAACATTATACCACATTTTGGAGTCACCGTGGCTCTTTATCGTCCGGAGGCACCTTAAGGCAAGCTCAGGCTACACCACGAAAAGAAAAAACAGAGAGAATAATGAATCTGAGTACGTGCACGCCTCCGCTCGCCGGATTTTTTTTGAAATTTTGCCCTTTTTTGAAAAAATATCAAATCTGTCCGTCGTTTGAAAAATTTTTGCACGGGATATCCTTTTGAATTACGCGCCATCTCGGTGGCGCGATTTTTCTACATGGCGACGGTGCAAATACGCTAGCGGGCTGGGTTGACCGGTTGCCGGCGTGGCATGACGCGGGCCCGGCGCGTCGCGCCAGTGCATGCGGCGCGACGGGGAGATGGGATTCCATACAAATAATACTACAAAGTCCTATCCAGCTTTGGGAAAAAATGTCGCATCGGACACTATAACACTTTTTGTTTATTTGTGGTATTTGTTGTCCTACCATAACCTAACTAGGCTCAAAAGATTAGATGCAAATTAGTGTACATTAAAACTATATAATTAGTTTTTTTTATTTAACTACATTTAGTGCTCCATGCATGAGGTAAAAGATTTAATGTGATGGGTGAATAATGAATTTTGGAGAGACAATTTTGGAACCTAAACACGGCAGCCAGTGCATGTGCTCCTGTTGCCTTTTTAATATAAGTGGCAGGGGTATGAGATTTCAAAATTCTCTCTCCAAAATTTATTATTGACCTATCACATCAAATCTTTTGACTCATGCATGGAATACTAAATGTAGGTAAATAAAAAAACAAATTATATAGTTTTGATGTACACGACGGCGAGGCTAATCTTTTAAACCTAGTTAGGTTATATAGTAGGACAACAATTACCATAAACAAACAAAATATCCTATAGTATCCGATGTGACAATTTTTCCTAAATTCCATAGATCTAAACAAATGCATGCACTGGCGATGGCAGCACAGGCTGCAGCATGCACCGCCGTATTTAGATTTTAAAATTCTCTCTCCAAAATTCATTATTCACCCATCATATTAAATCTTTTACCTCACGCATGGAGCATTAAATGTAGTTAAAAAATACTAATTATATAGTTTTTTGATGTACCCGGCGAGATCGAATCTTTTGAGCCTAGTTAGGTTATGGTAGGACAACAAATACCACAAACAAACAAAAAATATTATAGTGTAATGCGATGCGATATTTTTTCTCAAAGCTGGATAGGACTTTGTAGTATTATTTGCATGGTATCTCCGGTCCCTCGCGCGCGATGTGCCCGGGCGCGACGTGCGGGGCCACGCCATGCCATGCCGGCAATCGGTCAACCCAGCCCGCCGGCGTGGCTGCAGCGGTCGCACCACATGCGGTGGCACGACATGTGTAAAAATCGCGCCACCGGAGATGGCGCGACCTAAAAGGGATACCCCGTGCTAATTTTTTCAAACGGCGGACAGATTTAAATTTTTTTTTTTTAAAAAAAGGCAAAATTTCACAAAAATCCGCCGCCCGATGGGTGTCAAAGAAGGCGAAATGAGTGCAAATACTCCTATGCCACTAGCCAACCTCGAGAACCGCTAGCGATGGAAGTAGAGGCGGCGTCTCTTATGTTTTGTATTTTTTTTACAACAACATATGTTATATTAAAGCGATCGAGTACGGCAATCCTCATAAGAGGATTGTGTCTTATATAGCGATCCTGCGACGAGAAAATAAGATAACGCCGGAATTGAGACACCAAGGAGGACAAATCGGTAGGTGAGGGTAAACACAAGGGCGTCAAAGACACATGCACCCCGGATGGACTGCCTCGCGGCGATGGCTAAGAGAGGGTTCACTAAGGCGTCGAATAAAATACATGCCGTTGTCCAAAGCATATTGTTGAAGACATTGCGGAGATGTAGACCCGAAACTTCGGGCGAAAACCCATGTCAAAGCGGATTCATCGAATCGACCATCTTAGAAGTAGTTGTCCTGTTAAGCGAAGAATGTCGGAACCTTTAGGCTTGCATAACATGGCGACGAATCGGTTGGAGGAGCACGGATCTCGCGGGCAAGGCGATCGGGATCTGGACCTCGCGAGGAAGTAAGGGGCGACCAACGCTCTAGGCCTAGGCTTCACCGCGCTCTCCTTGACCTTCTTAGGGGCCAAAGCCTTAGGGGGGCATCGATTAAGGCGGTTCGGTCATCGCATCCCACCTCGAGACGGCGGAGAGCTTGGCGGCCGTAGCCACCGGCACCCTCCTTGTGGGCACCCGAAGCGGCGAACCCGCTCTTCCGTCGCGAGGACTCGCATTGGAGCTTTGATCCTGCGTGGCGGACGGCAAAAAGCTCATGCTTCGTCGTAGGCGTCGAGTTCTTTGGCGGCATCTTACACTACCTTCATGAATTGAACTTGCATGGTGTTTAGAAATCATTTTTTAGAGTGGCGGGCATTTCAAAAACCGCCCGCGGAAAATAGGTAACTTTAGCGGCCCCGGCGAAATAAAAACCGCCCGCGGTTATCGATTATCCGTGGCGGTCTTTTGTAAAATAACCGCCCGCGGTTAATCCCGATAACCGTGGCGGTTTATTACAATGCATACCGGAAAAAGGCCGGCTATAAATACAGCCCCAACCTTCTTCTTTCCCACGGGATTTAGCCATTTTTTAAGGTTTTGAGCTTCAAAACTCTAAAAAACACCATTTCTTGGGGGGGTTTTGCCCTTGGTTTGATTGAAGTTTGGCACGCTAAGGGGTATTTCTCCTCTTTCTCCCTCTTTTCTCTCCCTCTCTCCCTCTTTCTCTCCCTCTCTCTCTCCCTATGCATGGTCCTCCCTCTCTTTGAGATCTAATTGAATGTGGTTTGTGCTCTCTCTCTTCCCCTCTCTCTCCCTCTCCCCCCCTTATCTCTCTCCCCCCTCTCTCTCCCCCCTCTCTCTCCCTTTCTTTTTGAGATCTAGTTTTGATCTCTCCCTCTCTCTCCCTCTCAAGCTAGCTCCTCTCCCCTCTCTCCTCTCCTTCTCTCTCTCCCTCCCCCTCTCTCTCCCTCTTTCTCCTCCCCTCTCTCTCCCTCTCATTTTGAGTGTATGCGTGCTCTCTCTTTTCCTCTCTCTACATACTCCCTCTCTCTCTCTCTCTCGTATTCCTCTTTTGCACTTTAGTTAACTCTCTCTAATCATCGATACTTCGATCTCTAATCATCGACGCTCTCTTTTGCTTTGGTTTAATTAATTTGAGCAGCCGTCATGGCGCCAATAGGGATTGAATGTACGTGGCGAGGATGAGTTTGGATTTCGCTGATGATGTCTGCGAAAAGAAGTTTATGCCCGCCGCGAGAAGCATCGAATCGATCGGGGTTCGGAGTAATGGTGTGCTCGTGCTATTAGTGCAAGCATATGTTCTTACACAAGGATGACGACGTTGTGGAGCACTTGCCGTGGTATGGTTTCATCGAGGGCCGAGGTACACCGTGTGGGAAGTATCATGGTGAAAAAGAACCGAGTGTCGCGGTAGGTTCATCTGAGGACCCCCCGTCGCCGCAACGACGGAAACAAATCCGGTGGACGAAGGGCGAGAACAAGTTGATAATCGTGATTACATCACCGTAGATGAACCGCTTGAAGACATGCCGGGAAGACAATGCGGGTGGAGATGATGGTGAACAGCGGTCGATGAGTTGATGACATGTCGCCCGAGGATCTTGATCTTTTAGAGGATATTGCTAACCTCGGAGATGAAGATGGCGTGTTGTTTAGCAATCCAAGATGGCTCGAGAATTTTAGGCCAGATGAAGCAAAGCGGCAATTGACCCTCTCTACAAAGGCGGCGGCAAATGTCCGGCATTGCACGGTGCTACGTTTTAACCTAACGATGTTGATCTTTGAAGATTACACGGTGTGCCCGTGCTATCGGTATCTTTGCGTGAGTTTGTTTACCGATCATTATGCGCCGTACACCACTAATTCTAGCTCTCCGATCCTATAATGACATGGCCACATGTGCTTGCGGATGCAAGCATTGATAGCCCGAACGAAGAATGCGCCAATTGTGTTTCTATGTCCAGCGTATATAGACGTGGCGGAAATTTCGGATCTTTGGATGGAGAGCCGGAGGAACCAAGACCTCAAGAAGTTGGGCAAGGCGAACAATATAAACACTATGAAAGATTGGCCAATGCAAAAGTTAGAGACATGGCCGGACTACATGCGTAAGTGCATGAAGAAGATCAAAACGGAGGCGGTTGTCTCATTGCGCCCAACATATCAAGTAAGTGAAAAGCAATACTTTTTATTTTTGAACACTTGGAATCTATTTCTAATCAAATAAAATGGTGTAGCATGGCGGTATAGAAACAACGGCACACATTGGCCCTTTGGATTACTTGGCTAATCTTCCCTCGGGGATGGAGCGGCCCTTAGGGTTCTCGTTGTATGATACGCCAAAAGGCCTCTATAAACATTTTGAAGTGGACTGCGGTATGTAAGTCCGCGACACTTGTATACTATTTCATACCACAAACTTACGTAAGTCATGACACCGTGGGATTTCGCATGGGGCTTACAAGGATTACTTGAAAGACCCCGAAAGTTATTCGATCGGAGGCGGCGAGCATACGCCAAAAAGAAAAACATAAGGACCAAATGAAAGATCGAGGCGAGATTACGAGGTATATGCGGCATTACTCGTTTGCTCGTCCATATTGAATGGTCTCATAATATTCTAACCATTTTACGGGTACATATATCGCGGCATGCGGTCGCGGTAAGCGACCTTTTTGGCAAAGAACCTCGTGTGGTTTCTATACCATGCGTTCATATCCCGCAAAGGCGTGTACGCATTACGCGGGCGCCGAAGCCGACGAAGAAAACCACGCCACAATTTTGGGCGAAAGGCTTGGGCGACATCACGCTCAAGAAACCGGTTGGCGCCATCCGTAGGGGCGCCATTGAGGACGTTATTGCTACCTCACCGGCAATTTCTTCGACCCTAACGAGACCTTGCCGTAAACGAGGACTTATGGGAACTACGGGACCGGAGAAATAAGCTTTGGACATGAAGGACTATACGTGAGATGGCCCGAGTTGTAACCTAGGTAAACGTGATTGAGCAATCGATCGCTCGATCGAAGTTTTGTAAATTCTCGATGTGTGGTGGTCACTTTTAAACTCTACGTGCTTTAATTGAATGTCCATGTTAGTTGAATGTTAAATTGTGATGCATGTTTAAGATTTATGTGAATATTCTCTTATTTTATTATTTAATATGTGGTTTAAAATCATAATTTATAATTTTATAATATTTTTGAATTATTTTTTATTAATCCGAATTAATTAATTAACGTGGCGGGCTTTTAACAAAAAAACGCCATGGTTATTACATTAACCATGGCGGCGCGTAGCGATGCCCGCCATGGTTAATCTATTAACCGTGGCGGTTTTTGTTAAACGCCGCCCACGGTTAATCGATTTTTCATGGCGGGCATGGAGTCCGCCACGGTTATCGTTCGATTAACGTGACCCTAGCTCCGTGGCGGATCCTATGCCCGCCACGGAAAAATCGAACATGCCCGCCGCGGAAGTTCAATTACGTAGTAGTGTTAGGCCGGCCATGAAGGTGGCTCACCTTCATATCTAATGGTTATGGCCATGGAGGCCTTTATTGTAGCGAAGAATCTTACAAGAAAGAAGGAGAGGGGGGGGAAAGGAGAAAGGAGAACCAGCCCTCCTACCTTGTCACTTGGCGAGCTTCGCCGGTGAGAGGTAGGGGAGTGGCGACAGGCGGTTGAGGTGGGAGTTGGTGGCGGGTGAGGCCGAGGGGAGCACAAGTAGGGGAAGGGTACTACGGGGGCGTACTAATGAGAGTCATTTCTCATGTGTTTGGATCTTTGGGATGTGGCAACCTCAAGCACCGCTAGCCGGGAAGTAGAGGCGGCGTCTCGATTTTGGGTGTTTGGGACGTGGCTTGTGAAGAGTGCGAGCACACACACACATGGTGGAAAACATACACCAAACTTGAACATAAAGTACCACATGTTATATGCGAGAGAGCAAAAAAAAAGATTGAAGGCTTAAAAGCAAAAAAAAAAAAAAAAAGAACTTTGCCCGGTGTAGGAATATAACACTTTCGGCGTAGCCTTAAATTTGCCGAGTCGCCCTAATCGGCATTCGGTGAAGACTAACGGCGGGCGCCGAGGGTCAACGACGTTAGGCGTTTGTCAAGTGTGAATTGTTCGCCGAGTGCTTTCCCATCTGCACGCGAGTCTTAGCCGAGTGTTGTATCCTTGGCACTTTCGGTTGCTGCGAAGATGGGTCTTATTACTTCGCCGAAAGTGTATTCCTAAGACACTTTCGGCATAGTGGTGCTTCGCCCGAGTGCCCGATTTTTAAGATATTGCATTCGGTGAAGCATCAGTTTCTATAACTTATTTTTAATTGGATCACGCGATTAGTACCTTAAATGTGTACCGCAAAAATCCGATATAACACAAGGGGTACTAATCACACCTAAAATTTGAAAATAACTTCGGTCCATCGTTGATGACCCGATGGATTATGCATGCACGTTACCTTTGTAGCAATAGAGTGGCGTCACTACTAAATAAGCAGGGATGTAGTAACGCCAACTTGTGTTACAATAGGATGGAAAAAAGTGCTAGTAACACATTTACTTTTGTGTTCCAATTGCCTATGTTACTATAGACTGGTTTATTGTAACACATTATGCTTGTCTCACAGGAACACTTCTTTAGTGTTACAATGATTTTTGTTGTAACACATTATACTTGTCTGAGGAACACTTCTTTAGTGTTACAACGATTTTTGTTGTAACACTTTTTTTTTTCTCTAGTAACACTTCACAATATGGTAGAATTCATAATTTGCAACACATTTATTATCTATTGGAACATTTGCCTTGTGTTCTGAGGGATGTCGATTGTAACATTTTTTAGTTTTAGTAACACATGTATGCGTTATGTAGAGCACAATATGGTTTTGCGGCATATTCGGATTGTAACGTCTTTTCATATCTATTGTAACACTTTTATTTTTCCATCGTAACATATTCAGATTATGGAACAAATATTTATTTCGTCTATACATGTGGCACACGGATTATTATATAATTACACAAATATGATACACTGCAAAATCACATAAACCACACATTTCCATAATCATACATGATCCATGTATTGTAGTAATGATTTCAAACATATAATTCTTGTTCAAAACAAATCATAATATATGTACATCACGATATATGGTTCTAGAGGGGAAACACACATAGTCCATACTAGAAAGAAAAATTCAAGAACTAGCTAGGGTTCTTAAAGTCCATTTCTTCTTCTTGTACACATTGATGTAGGAATTCAGCCATTAATCATTTCAACCTGCAAAGAAAATGTAAGTTGTAACACTGCAAATTAAGCCACCATTGTATGGATGTAAAGTTAGGAAAGGTAGTTTTTAACTGTCAAGGTTGTATTGATTAAGTCACTTACCGATTGGGCGCAAACGGACTAATCATAGATGAAAATAAAGCATTGATGACTACCATGACTTGGAATAGTTAAGTTGTTGAATAATAAGATATAGATTTAGAAGAGTAAATTATATGTTCATTCTAATACCTTTAGTTTTTTTTTTTTTTTTTGGTTTAGATTTGGATGGTTCTTTGTTGGACCTGGTAGACCCTAAAGTGGCGAGTCTCTCCTTTGTCACATACAAGCTAATCATTTTTTGCTGTATCTCCATCGGTTCATGATCTTGTTCTGTTACAACCAAGTTATCTTTTCTCTTGTAGTATATGTAGTCACATAGATGAGTACCCATACTGCTTTCGATCAAACCAATCAAGTCAAGTAGCATATCTTATCTCTTTCCATTTCCATTTGCACATGTTTCTCTCCTTCAACTGCTCCATCACATTCAAGATTTATGGTCCAATTATCCACCGCCATGGTTGCACAATCTAAAAAAATATATACCACCAGTAGAAAAATAAGAATAAAGAAAAACATAATAGTAACGGTTCAGATAGAATGGTCAAAAGAGGATGACATATTAACTTTATATATAATACTTGTGTTCCTGCTCAGGTATGTAAAGATTTAATGTCACTAGGCAATAGAATTTTGAAACCTTATATCAGCACATAGCACCTGAGCACTGTATCTGATTGCTATGTTCCAATCATTACTAGATATGACAATTGATCTTTGGAGGCACCGAGAAACAAATTTTACATCCAGGAAAACAGAACTAGCCAAAAGTATTAATCTTTGAAGGCACCAACAAACTATTTTTTGCATGCAAGAACAATCCTTTTATTCATGTACAGGTCTAGACCAGACATGCAAGATTTTTTAGAGTTACAGATCAATCAGTTCACAAACCATATCAGGCAAGCTCCACTTACAGATTCATGGGATCATATGTCCATAGCATTACATTCGCACACAGAGATTTAGGAGATTGGAAGAGATGGCCAAATCAGATCTAAGCATAGAAAATAATTTTTGTATTATACCGATCTCCCCTGCATTGCTCTTTTAAGCACCTAGAATGTGTATAGAACAAAAGGTTTCAGGTTTGTGGGTAGCTATTTCACCTCAGGAAGCACACTTTGTATGAATCACGTTTCACGATTCATAGAAATCTCAACAAACTCCATCTATATCCAAGAGCTTCTTGTATTTATTTAGAGTGGTCTGCACAGAATAAAAATTGAAGAATACATGAATGAGTATTATCAAGGAGTTGTCAGTCTGCACAGAATAAAATTGAAGAATGCATATATTCCTATTGGGAGAAATTGGCTATTTTTTGCCAAGAGTGGGTTTCGTCGAAATGCCATTAAGTTTTTGGCCACATTTCGTTTCGCTTACCAAGGTTGCTCTCCTGCTAAAATGTCTTGAGGTCCAAATTCACTGTTTACGCATTCTTTCTTACCCGTTTTACCCTTCTGCTTTTCCTCTTCTAACTTTCACGGTCACGAACGAGAACGGACCAAATCCGCTCGCTCGCTCCTCGCTCACGCATAGAGGCGGCCCGTCCGTGCGCCGCCGCCGCCGCCGACCCCGGACGCGCCAACCGCCGCCATCCGGTGCGGAGCCGAGGCCGCGCGGACCGCGCGGGCGCTGCTGTGGCGTGAGGCCGAGGAGCGTCGTCCGCATCTTCGGAGTAGGTGCCGCGTGGCCATCCGCGCTCGTGGTGAGCGTCGGACTGCAGCTGTAGGTCGCCAAAGTACCTGGCCGCCGTCGTGAGTGCACGAGCTGGCCGTGCGGGGGCCTGGACAGAGCCGCGGCACGAGGCCGCTTGTGGGTCCGCCGTGGCCACGGTGCGAGACTCTGCGGAGGGCGCGCTGGTGTGGCGGTGGTGCAAGGCAGCGGGACGCCGAGCTGCCGTCTCGACGCGCGGAGAAAGCAACTCCATCGATCTTGCATGCTTGCAGTTGTTTTGGTCATGCAAATATATACTCGATCTGTACAACTTTATTATTATATGTAGGAGTAAAAATATGTGAAACTGTACGTGTGTGCGCATGCAACTTCGTCGTCGTTCTTCCGGTTTTGCTTCCTGTGGCAGTACCAGTGGACTACCGCTGCGACACTGCAGAGATCGATCGATATATACGAGACCACGCGTGGGGCGTTGCGATGGGCAGGCTGCGTCGCGAGGCCGCGGAGTGCCGGCCGTGCTCGCGAGGCGAGTTGCAGTCGCGCGGCGCGCGGGAGCGTCGGCCCCGGTCGCGAGCCGAAGCCGCGCCGTCGGGCTGCCTGGCCCCGGCGGCGGCGGTTGGCGCGTCCGGGGTCGGCGGCGGCGGCGGCGCATCGACGGGCCGGCTCGATGCGTGAGCGAGGAGCGAGCGAGCGGATTTGGTCCGTTCTCTGTCCGTGACCGTGAAAGCTAAGAGAAGAGGAAAGGCAGAAGGGTAAAACGGGTAAAAAGAATGCGTAAACAGTGAATTTGGACCTCAGGGCATTTTAGCGGGAGAAATACGATTGAGAAAAAAACGAGCGAAGCACAAACTTAATGGTATTTTACGAAAACCCACTCTTGGCGCTTGTGAAAATAGCCAATTTCTCTTCCTATTGGTTAGTTTGATACATAGCCTGACTAAATTGTGTTTCCCATTGGTATTGGCTGCCTAATCCAACCTATTGACTAATTATTTTCCTAATTAAAGGAATGAACAGCCTTGTGTTTTTCTCAGGTATATTCAAAATTATTAATGAAACAGTATGAAAAGAACGAACATGGAAGCAAAAGCAAAACCCAATCAGAATCAGAGTGGGTAAGCGAATCGGTAAAGAGTTACCAATCACCTTCACTATGAGATGCAGCACGGACGAACTGATCCTGCCGGCGGCTGCCACGAGTATGGATCAGCTATCCGGCGTTCAGTGCTCCCAGCGACCGAGATCATCTCTCTTGGGGAACTCGATCCACGCGCTAGGTCGGTCGGTAATAGGCCGCTTCGCCTCCGTCGATCCCGTTCGCCGCCGGGATTTGGTCAGTTACTCAGGTCGAGGGATGAGGAGAGGACTTGGAGTTTTTCCTGGGTAGATTAGATCGATATGACCGGGTCACCCAACAAGGCAACTATTAGGCGGCAGATGGATTACGGGAGGGAAAATTTTGGTGGGAAAAGAAAAACCAGGACTAAAAAATTGGTGGAAACGGTTCCACACGTAAAATAAAATGGTGAGACTAATTCGGCGGAAGTCAGATTCAATTTGAATGAAATATGTGGAGCGAATAGATAATTGTTTTTTGTGGGGAACAATTCCATCGGTAAAAAAATATTAGATAAATACGAGGAGTTTAGAAATAAGATGAATTATCTTTCTAAAAAAAAGTAGAGCACGATTTCATCTATTCTCAAGTAATGACGACAACATTAAATTTAATATTAACATTAACACATAAATAATTTTTTTATATAACTAATGATTGGCCGATAATATTTTTTTTTTGTGAATTCCAATGGTGTGTTGGGGTTGGGAGAGGTATTATTTCGGCACTAGCGCTGCTCATTTAATTGCCTACTCGTTGCTGCCCATGTATTAAGAAGACCATGATGTGATCATGTCAGGTAGGACATCTAGTGCGAAGTTCTTGTGGCTCACGAATTGGAAGGGCTATATGTATATGTTTCTTTATAACACTTGGACCGTAACATTAATTTATGTTACTATAGGGCATATATTTGTAACATATTTTATATGTTCCATTTATGTGTTACAACGTAGTGCTCTATTGTAACATTTTGCTTGTAACACTAATTTTGTGTTACTAAAGTTATTGTCAAGAATACATTTTTATGAAAAAGTTGTTTTGTGTTACAACCAAGCCCAGAACACTCTATTTTGTGTTACTGTGAGAATTTATTGGAACACATGAATATGTTACAAGAAAGTGTTACAACATCCTCGTTGTGTAGTACTCCCTCCGTCCCCTAAATAGATGTCATTCTCGCTTCCCGAGAAGTCAACGTTTTCAAACTGCCGGCAATTATATATTAAAATATATAAATATTTATGCTAAGTAATTAGTATCATTGAAAAGATCTTCAACTCTAGTTTTTTAATAAATTTATCCGGAGATATAAATGTTGCACGTATTTTCTATAAACCTAGTCAAAAGTTGAGAAAGTTTGACCCGCACGCACCCCATAAAATGACATCTAAAAAGGGACGGAGGGAGTAGTCAGTAGCGCGTTTACCCCCAAAGCCTTGCATGCAGGGTGACGACAACGAGGCCCGCTGTGCTGCCTCTGCCCTTGATCGAAACACGTCTTTTTAGAGGCATGCATGCTGCTGGATAAGGTGGCGTGCTCGACGACGAAGCCGCTGTTTTTTACCACACCGGTTCATAACACTCAGGGCGTCTCCGATGTTACCAAATCGCTAGTTAGAAACAATTTTATTGGCTATCAATATCACTTTACAAATCGCTAGCTAGATGTGACATCTAAATAAGAAAAAAATAAACACTATAGTTGAGAGTTATGTGAGAGAGATGTTTTAGGAGAGCGGGGCTAGATTAGATATTTATTAGTCGCTAGCTATTTGAGAGTCGCTAGCTATTTGGTCTCTCTCCCTCGATAGCCAATCAACATGTTACTTTTATATTATTTTTATACCTCATCTAGCTAGCTATTTGTAAAGTGTCATTGATAGCCAATAGAATTCCTCATAGCTAGCTATTTGAGCACCATTGGAGACGCCCCTCAGATGCAGAGATAACACTAGAGAGGGGCATTAGAGAGGCTAGGATATTTTAGTCAAAGTTTTGTTCAAACATTGATTCACTGCTCCTTCATGCAGGCTGCATGCAGACCTCCGTCCTCTGCAATGCAACGCAGCACAACTGCCCAGCGGACGGTGGCAAATTCAAAGCGAAGCTGCCCGCCTCTTCGCTGCCTGCAGCAGCCGCACGAATCGGTGTGCGAGCCTGGCCAATGTGCCACGCATGGTTTCGTGCACAAATCGGTGTCTCTTCGAGAGGTTCTTCAGCTCAATGCAAGTGAGCCCCAGTGAGGCTGTCCTCGAGACTGAAGCGTTCCGATGATACAGCCGGTTTAAAATTGCAGAGAGGTTTAACATTTCAATGGAATCTTGGATGGTGTCGTGGAGGAACCCAAAACAAAGCACTTGCCGGAGCATCGTGTTGGAGCCCTGGTCCTTGGCTAGAAAATTATTCCATCACTTATTTCATCAGCTATAAAAGGAAAAAAAAAAAATCTGGAATTGAGGGAAACTAAAACTTTAGATTGCTAAAGTTTCTAACCTTTTTCCCACTTTCTCTCCATCACATCCCATTAAATACACCAAAAGACATGTTTGGAGTATTAAATGTAGGTAAAAAAAAATAACTAATTACACAGTTTAGATGTACATTGCGAGACAATTCTTTTAAGCCTAGTTACTCCATGGTAGGATGATATTTAACACTAACAAACGAAACGTCTTACGATTATGCGATGTGACATCGGGTTCCAAATTTTAGCCATCTAAACAAGGCCGAGGTTGTGATGATCACGGAGCGACGGAGACCTGACGAGGTGTCCCATTGCCCATTGACCCTTGCCGTGTCGTGTGCAAATTGTGCAACGTACAGACCACGGCCACAGGCATTGAGAGCACGAGTCAAGTGGCATCGAGAGCACGAGTCAAGTCAGCTGGGGCTGGTCTACCAACGGCCACAGGCATCGAGAGCTCCCGCATCACGCCTGAAGCAACTGGAGATGCAGAATCAGATTGCAGGTTTCACATGGGTGTGATTAGATCCCAGATTTCTCCCAAATTACACTATATAAAAAAGAAAATTCCTCATCACATCAAAATGTCGGCACATGTATTGAGTACGAAATATAGGTAAAAAATAAACTAATTACACAGTTTAGATGTACATTGCGAGACGATTCTTTTGAGCCTAGTTACGCTATGGTAGGATAATATTTACTACTAACAAACGAAACGTCTTCTACAAGATAATGATGTGACATACATGTCTCATCCGTCCCAAAATTTTGCCGAACAAAACTTTTGGGATCTAAACACACCCGGAGACTGGAATCAATCTTGGATGGCCCCATGGGTTGACGTGACTCGACGACTGGGTTGACGTGACTCGACGACTTGGCTGCTTCAATGGCTCTAAAGCCAGTACGTACAGCCTCTACTAGCATCAAGACTGAGGCCACGTTTAGATGGCAGATTTTTCACATTTGAGTGGTTTCACATTTGAATGGAATCTTGGGATGGTGTCGTGGAGGAACCAAAGCAAGGCAAAGCTGCGAGCACTTGTCGGAGCATCCACTCGCACTTGTCGGTATGCGCCATGCACATATTGGTTGGCGAGCCTGTCCACTACTCCCTCCGTCTTAAAATAAACGACGTTTTTTGTTTTCGGTAAACATCTACCGGCAATTATATATTAAAATAGAATTAATATTTATATTACATAATTAGTATCATTGGAAAGATCTTTTGGTCTAGTTTTTAATAAATTTACTTAGAGATTTAAATCTTTTACGTATTTTCTACAAATCGAGTCAAACCTGTGGCACGAAAAACCCAAAACGCCGTTTATTTTGGGACGGAGGGAGTAGTATGCCATGGTGTGGTGCACTGATGGGTGTTGTGTCTGTGTGTATGGGCTTTGGCGAGGGTTTCATCGGCGTCTCTTTTGAGCTCTTCTCACCTTCATTGCTGGTACAGCAGCGCTGCTGGAGAGGTCACTCGGTGTCGTTTTACAAACTTTTAGAGAAAAGCCTGCTGCTGCCAGCAATAACATTTATATTACCAAAAAATGTAAGTATATTCTTTGTTAATTATATTATATTGTATTTCTATCTTATATCGTATATCTTTATAGTTTCCTCCATAATTTTGATGAAACTTGAGATGATTTGAGTCTGAAATGACTTGAATTAGACCTTGTTTAGATGCACCCAAAATTCAAAATGTTAGAATTCTAACTCCTGTAATACTTTTGTTTGTATTTGATAAATATTGTTCATTCATGAACTAACTATACTCAAAAGATTCGTCTAACAAATGTTAGGAGGGATCTCGCCAGCAATATCATCTAACAATCTTGCCAAAAAAAAAAAAAAAGTGAACTGCACCTCGGTGTACGTCTAAATGTTTTCAAAATTTAGATTTGACCATAGATTTGTATCAAGGTTGTGGAACTAATAATAAAACAATTAAGATCAAATTCCTGCTGCACAATAGTACAAATATCAATGCCGTCGTTGCTGCACAATGGAAACAAAGATCAGTGGCGTCCTTTTTTTTATTATTTTTTTAAAACGAGTTTTACTCTGCTTATAAGAAAGCAACACGGGTTCTTACAGGACTGGGAATACCAGTTTGAAAAGAAAGCAAACAAACAAAAAGTAGAAGCCTAGTACAATCGCTAAAGTTCGAAAACGTCTGAAAGCAAGATTGACGAAGGCTTAAACGCTTGTAGCTGCTCCAGAATGTTGTCCTTCAACTTGACGAAGCGCTTTAAGTCTTTCTCCTTAAGATTGAGGCTCCATTTCTGCATCAGAGATAAGGCGGTATAGATTACATCAACAGCAGATTTAGGCACAGCTTTTTCAATTACAATCTTGTTCCTTGTAGTCCATAAGGCCCAAGCAAAGCCTGAAAAGAAGAAAACTACCATTTTCTTCGGTAGAGGCCCCGTGCCCCTAAGCCATTTAAAAGAAAAGTCCTCCAATGAGGTGGGATAAGAATCTAAATGAAAAACAGATTTAACAAAGCTCCAGACCAGTTTGGCTAAATGACATTCAAAAAGTACATGATTTACAGATTCAACGATCCCACACATGAAACAGTGTATGTTCCCCTTCCAGCCTCGGCTTACCAGATTTTGGACAACTTGTAATATGTTATTAAACACCTGCCAAAGGAAGAATTTGATTTTTAAAGGGATCCTTGGTTTCCAGATGTATCCTGCCACCACACTACTGACTCCCCATTCAGTGAGAAATCTATACAGAGACTTGGTTGTAAACTGATTATTCTTATTCAGCACCCACAACACTTTATCAGCCTTGTTGTCAGTTAGGGTAATGTCATTCAGAATATCAAGCAGCCCAAGCCAGCTATCATATTCCTAAGAATTTAGACTTCTCTTGAAGTCCATAGTCCACAAGTGTCGATGTTTTACGACCGAGAGCCTGCCACGGGGTGAACCGGGCAGTTTGTTCGGGCCTCGATGAACCTGGAGCCCGGCGGTTTGTTGCGCAGCTGACATTGAGAGCGGGGGTTTCTATACTGGTTCGGGCCCTCGATCAAGGATCGAGTAAAGACCTTTACGTCCAGTCGGCGTGAGCCTGTTTTTGATTGATGGGGTTAGCCGGGAATCGGCTATGAAGCTTACAGCGCTTGGTCGTGGCCAAGCTTGTGTCCTATGCGTTTGTGCTCTCCTCTACGAGGTGTTCCTTGGCCGCCTTTTATAGTCTAAGGAGTCAAGGAACTCGCTACGTTCCTAGTCGGATACAGAGAGGGTTGTCCGTAGAGGAACCGAACACCCGAACTCTAAACAAGGTAACCTGACTAGTGTTCTATCCTAATTACAACAGAAGTCACCGTAGCTATGATTTCATTGCCTTCTGGGAGTTGTTTGTGGCCGCAGGCTAGGATAGAACCCTACGAACAACTCAGTAGAGTTCTTTGGTGATCCTGTATCCACAAGCCCCCGAGCATCTCAAGGTCAAGCCATGAGAGTTGTCTTGCTCTTCTCGGGCGAGGCCTTGATAGGGTCTTCAAGATCATCTTACGGAGTGCAATTTTGAAAAAAGTGCACCCGTAGGGTGTGGCCCCCGAGCTTCTTGCTTTTTGGCACAAAGAGCTGGAAGGTCTTTGAGTTCTTCTCCTCCGTCTTCGAGTTCTTCTCGTCGTCGGAGCTCTTCTTTCTTGAAAGAGAGCCTTGTTCCGCTAGCCCCCGAGCTTCTCAGGTTTGAGTCGTGAGAGTTGTCTACTCTTCTCGGGTGCGGCCTTGATGCGGTCTTCGTTGTCTTCGTGCGGTGTGCACTTTTGTTGAAAAAAGTGCACCCGTAGGGTGTAGCCCCCGAGGTTCTTGCTTTTTGGCACAAAGAGTTGGAAGGTCTTTGAGTTCTTCTCGTCGTCGGAGCTCTTTTGAAAAAATCGTGCCCCGGGTATCCTGTAGCCCCCGAGCATCTAAGAGTTCTTTTGTAGATAGAGCTCTTAGAGGTTCTTCCTTTTTCCCGGGATTTTGACCGTTTTTCTTTTTTTCCGTGCGGTCCGCGGGAGTCACAAAGGCGCTTTTCTTTGCGCTCCATTTTTCGAAACGTCGGTGCATGGCGATCATTGCCATAAATTTCATACTGCGTGATTTGAGGTGACCGCTCCTTTTTCTTTGGTTGCCTGCGTCTTCGTGGACTCGGTCCATAGGCATCTTTGGTTCCGCCTATAAATATGGCCCGTCTTGCTTCGTTGATGAACCGGGCGTCTTTCTTCTTTTACTCGCTTCTTCTTCCTCTTGGACTATCTCTCCTCTTGTAGAAGAAAGCTTCTTTCGAGCTTCGATCCATGGCGGTGCCGTTGAGTGAGTTGGATCAGCCTCCCGCGTCTCCTTGAGCCTTCTGAGGTTCTTTTGTGAGTGAGGGATGTCTTGTGAAACGGAGTAGAGGGGGACTACTCCGGCGGCGGCTCCACTCTTGGACGTGGCTAGCGGTGGGAAAGGGATGCCTTGCGACTGGGACGCGATCTTCAGAGATCGAGTTTTCCTTCGCTCCGTCATCCTATCCCACTTTGTTGGCCTCCGATGATGAGTGGGGCAGACTACTTCCAGTTGTTCCTTAGCTTGAGGAGGGCTAAGGTGCTTTCTTGGTCGGCTAGTCTGATCCTCACAATGTCCGTCGGCTCGAGTTTCTTAGAGAGGATAGCACCTGCTGTCTAGTTCAAGGGGGTTATCTTTCTCCAGATTCTTGCCTTTGAGTCTTGAGGAACTGTCGTGTGCGTAGTCTTGCGGTACTTTGCTCCTTTCCAGGGTGTTGTGCCGGCGAGGGTTCTTTTTCCCTAGGCCAGCAGCTTTGGAACTCTGTGGTCCGTTGGTTCCCTGTATATTCTGGGTTCTTCGGGCTTCTGATACTTCTGTGCAGATGCTGATTCCTCTGTGGTCTTCTTAGGGCACTTTGGTGCTTTGAGCTCTCCTTTGTATCTTGTAGGGAGTTGTATCCCATGTAACTTGTACTCTTCAAGATGTTGAATAAAGAGATCTGTCCCTTATCAATCTTGTATTTGTACTTCTTGTATGATTCTGATCTGCCTTCGTGTAGACTTGTTGCAGTTTGTTCTCTGCTTGTTCTTGAAGTGGTCATCCGGGTTGTTTTCCTCAGATGATTTGTTTGCGATTGCGCCTTTAGAGTTCTTCCTTAGGCTTCCGGCTCTTATCTCCTTCTTGTAGACTCGTGCCGAGTTGTTTGGAGTCATGCTCTTTGACATCAGTATTGTTTTGTCTGATGATTCAGCTCGCCTTCTTGTAGACTTGGTTGTAGATAGTGTTGAAGTCTTGCTTCGAGTCGTCAGGGTTGTTTTTCTGACTTGTCAGCTTGTCTTCTTGTAGACCCGCTGGAGGTAGCGTAGGATCTTGTCCTTGTGCGCCTTTGGGTTATTTCTTCCTTGACGCGTCGGCTAGCCTGTTCATAGGTCTTGCCGTAGTGGATTGGAGTCTTGCTCCAGTGCTTAAGAGTTCTTTCTTCTAAAGGAATCAGCTTGCCTTTTTCTGTAGACTTGGCTATAGATAATTCTGAAGTTCTCCTCTTGAATTCCAGGGTTGTTTTCCTTGAAGTATCAGCCGGCCTTTTCTGTGGACTTGGCTGAGGATAGTTGTAGAGGTCTGCTCCGGGCTGTCAGGGTTGTTTTCTCCTGACGATTGACTTGTGTCTTCTTCTTGAGACTTGTCATGATGAGTGGAGGATTGCTCTTGAGTTCCAGAGTTCTTCTTTCTGGAGTATCAGCTCATCTTTTTGCAGACTAGCTGGCGTGGTGGAGTCTTGCTCCCGGTCTTCAGGGTTGTTCTTCTGAAGATTCAGCTTGTCCTTTCTGTAGACTTGCTGAAGGTGATAGAGTCTTGCTCCTGGTCTTCAGGGTTGTTCTTCTGAAGATTCAGCTCATCCTTTCTGTAGACTTGCTGAAGGTGATAGAGTCATGCTCCTGGTCTTCGGGGTTCTTCTTACGAAGATTCACCGATTCAAATCGTCCTTTCGTAGACTTGCTTTGAAGGTGATAGAGTCTTGCTCCTGGTCTTCAGGGTTCTTCTTCTGAAGATTCAGCTCATCTTTTACGTAGATTGGTGATGATGGTGGAGTCTTGCTCCCGGTCTTGAGTTGTTTCTTCTCAAGATTCAGCTCGTCCCTTTTTGTGGACTTACTGATGGTGTTTGGGGCGTCCCCCATGTTGCCAGGGTTGTTTTCCTCTGGCATGTGACTTGTGTCTTCTTCTGAGACTTGTCACGATTGTTCGGAGGGTCACTCCAGGCCGTTTCGGTTTCTCCTTTTAGGCCCTCTAGCGTTGTCTTTTCTTAGACATGCTAGTGTAATTTGGTGGAGTTGTGCTCCAAAAAGAGTTGTTCTAACTCATGATTGTCGCTTTTGGGCTAGGGCTCTCCCATGCTGTCTACTGGACTATTCGCATGACGTCCCTTGTAAGGTTCTCAGTCCGGGCCCATTTAAGTGCACTGCGGACTGAAGGTCAAGATGGTTGGGTTCCTATTTCATAACACTGCAATCCACCTTGCCTGGTTTGGGCTGCTTCTGCTTTCGAGAGACTTGTGTGAGACGATGGATTTCTATTTCACAACACTACACCGTTCACGCCCGACTCAAAAGGCCGTCCGTCATCATTGGACATAGTGGCACTTTCTGGACCCTCGATGGCCTCTGTGACCTAGACGGGCCGATCCCAACGTTCTCTTTTCTCAAGAGTCGAAGTTCACGATCTTCCGCTAGGATTTAAGGTGTGGACGCTATTCCAGAGCTAGGACGTCGCGTGGTTCCACCCTTGGAATTTGACCTCCGTTCTGGTGGTCGGGGTTGCCTTCTTTTGGTCGACTTCTTTTTCGTGAAGCGCCAATTCAGGCTGTTTGTTCTTCTCCCTTGGGAGGCATGCAGCTTTACTCTTGGCGACTTGTTTTGGTTGAAGCGCTTGGTAGCCGCGTATTTGGTGACCTTTCCCTTGATGGTTGGTCCGCGGTTCTTCTCGGGCTTGGTCTTCTTCTTGTTGAAGTGTCAGAGAGTTGTTTTTTGCGTTACGCTTCTTCTCTGTTGCCTTGAGTTCCTCGATTCTGGATAGAACCTTCGGAGTTGGCTTTTGTGCCGGGTTTTTGATTTCTTCTCCTTGCATGGTCATCGGTTCGTAGATTCCTGGTCCCAATACTCTTTTGACGATGTATGGTCCTTCCCATGGGCTGAGCAATTTGTGCTTGTCTTCCGTCTTTTGATTTCTCTTGAGTACTTAATCTCCTGGGTTGAGGTTTCTTGGACGTATGCTCTTGTCGTAATGCCTTCTTAGTCCTTGCAGATATCTTACGTTCTGGAGGATTTCATTTGATCTGACTTCTTCTGCACAGTCGATTTCTAGTCTTCTTGTCTGTTCTCCTTCTCCTTCAAATTGCTCGATCCTTAGAGAGCTCCATATGAGGTCTGCGGTAGAGCGGCCGATCCATACGTTAGGAAGAAAGGTGAGTAGCTTTGTTGCTCTGGCGATTTGAGTTCTTAGGCCCCGCATTTACTTTTGGAAGTTCTTCAATCCATTTTGCTTCATAGTCTTTGAGTTCTTCGTATAGTCTTGGCTTTAGTCCGGTAAGGATGAGACCTTTTGCTCTTTCGACTTGTCCGTTAGCCTGAGGATGTGCCACAGAAGCATAGTCTATCCGTATGCCACAATCTTGTGCCCAATCTTCGATTCTGCCATTGTGAATGGTGATCCGAGGTCGGTGATGATCTGTTGGGCATCCCGAATGCATTGCATGATCTCTTGGATGAACTCGACTGCCTTGGTGGAGCTGAAGGTGACCAATGGCTTGTATTCTATCCATTTGGTGAATTTGTCGATGGCGACGTAGATATACTCATATCCACCCTTGGCTCTTTTGAGTGGTCTGACTTGATCCAGTCCCGGCACGAAAAAGGCCATGATGGTGGTATGCGATTAAGTTGTGGTGGCACATGTGCTTGTCTTGCGAACATCGGCATCCTTTTGCATCTTCGACGAGTTCTTCTGCGTCTTTGAGGGCTGTTGGCGAAGAGTATCCGGTTCTCGAATGCTTTTCCCACGAGGGTTCTTGGCCGCTGGCGTGGTTTCCACAAATCGAGTGGATCTCTTGTAGGATGTCTTTTCCTTCTTGAGCTTATGCATTTGAGTAGTACTCACGATGATCTTTGCTCTTTTGTATAGCTTATCTCCGGTGAGCACATAGTTCTTGATTCTTCTCAAGATCCTTGTTGATTCAGCTTTGTCATCGGGAAGTGTCTTGTTCTTGATGAAGTTAATGATGTCTTCGATCCAGGGAGTTGCTCTGCGACCTGGAGAGGTTATCATTACGCCGTTTAGGGCTAATTGCTCCATGTTGTCGTCTTTTGGGTTCTCCTTGATGGATGGTTTCAAGAGTTCTTCGGCGAATACTCACGGTGGGACTTGTGCTCGCGGGATCCGAGTTTGGCTAGCACGCGTCAACGCCCGCGTTGGCATCCCCGAGCACGTGCAAGATTTCTAGGCCTTGGAAGTTCTTTTCCGGCTTGCGTGCTTCGCGCAATAGAGGCCCATGTTGTCCTTTGTGCAGTCCCAATCTTTGTTGACTTGATTGATGACAACAGCGGAGTCGCCATATACTTGTAGTCTCTTGATTCCCAGAGTTCTTGCTATCTTGAGGCCATGGATGAGTGCTTCGTATTCTACCTCGTTGTTTGTAGCTTGCCACATGATTTGCAACACGTACTTGAGTTGTCTTCCTTCTGGAGATATGAATAAAATCCCGGCTCCTGCTCCCCCTAGCTTCAACAATCCATCGAAGTACATGTTCCAATGCTTCTTGATGTTGTCGGATATGGGTTGTTGGAGCTCTGTCCATTCCGCGATGAAATCTGGAAGTGTCTGGGATTTGATTGCTCTTCTTGGGGTGAACTCTAGATTCAATGCTCCGAGTTCTACTGCCCACTGTTGGTATTTGTTAAGCCCACAGAAATATTTATAACTTGTATAATCCGCAAGCGCACGAATACCGGCGAGCACTTCACCCGGGAGGAGGGTTTTAAATATCGTATCCACAAGGAGAATGGTGTGAGGGTAACGGAGCTAATAACTAAACCCAGGAGGTATGACAAGAAGGACGGAGAGGATTAAGAGTTAAAGAAGATTTCTATGGTTGTCTAGTTCCTATCTTTGTAAGCCATGTTGATATTGTCTTATGGGGAAATGATTCAATGGGATAGACATTTGCAAAGAATGTCAACCCCAAGCCAAGGATCCTGCCAAAGCCTATCCAAATGGGAGGTGGAATACAAAGAGTTAACGCAACTATAAGTCACCTACGTTAGTTACCACACTCAGGAAGGTAGGGTGCATCCACAAGTAACCTTGGTCTAAGCACCACGCCTAAACCTACAACTACTCCTCCAATCTATAGGGTCCTACAGATTAAAGTACTCAAACAAGAGTTGCGAACCTAAGAACAATAAGAACAATTTACTTACTCAAATAAGAGGTCGATCCGCCATGAAGTCTTAGAACCAAGCTCCAATGGAACTTGATCCCGGAGGTACAAGATGTAGAGGAGTCACCGACATGCCCTGCTTCCTCCAAAGAAGCTCATGCCTTCACCCTCGCTCTAGATCTCTAAAATAGAACTAGCTCGGCTACTCTCGCAGGGAGCCAATGATCTAGATCTCTCGGCTTGACTCTTGCTCCTCAACTCAACTCTAGGGCTTCTAGTTCTACATGGTGTTCTAGTTCTAGTTCTAGTTCTAGTTCTAGACCTAGAGAGGAGAGGTTAGGGTCTCGACCCATTGAATGGTGAGTTGAATGAATTGAATGAATTAGGGTTTCACCCTAGGGGCAGGGGTCTCCTTATATAGCCCTAGGCGTGCACGACAGCCTTTGGATGAAACCGACCTTGAAAGACGGCCTAGATTGCTCCTCAATGGCGGTGACAACCGACCTCTGAAGCAGGCCCCGAGGGGCCCCACGGCAAAGGGCGGCCGCCGCCATGGGCCAGGGGCGGCCGCGGGCCCACCTTGGGATTTGAGCCCAAACCACCACGGTTGCGTGAGATCTTTTCGATAGCTTTTCAAAGAGGGGTAGTTTGCTCGAAACGGAGTCCTCGGATGAGAAAGTTATGGCGTTTTAGTGAACTCGCTCTGCGCAGGTGATATCTTTTGATTACGGACTCAAATATAGCAAACAAGTATATCCGTTTTGATCGTCTCGATGAGCTCTTTACAATGGTGTTATCTTGGAATAAGTTTTAGAACATGTTTATGCTTCGTATGCCTTGCAAACTCTAGGCTTTTCCTGTTTAATCCCTGAAAATATATAAATCACCAAAACTCATGGAATCATGTTAGTTAAGCCCCTATACTATGTTAATATTTATTTTAAGCCCTTATTTTCATTTTAAAAACCTCTATATTTTATGCTATAAGAGATATCAACACCCACTTTGATATTCGGCCTGTTGAATCTCTGTTCCTCAGGATATCGCCTAATGGTGAGTCGATCCTGCCACTGTAATCTTGTAGCCGCCGAGTAGTGTCGTAGCTTCCATGATGTGATCAGTATGGAATAGAGTAGTTTTTGTACGTGTGGGTATCGAGCTTTAGACTCGGATAGAACCTCGCTCACGTAGTAAACTGGCCTCTGAGCTTTGCTGAGTTGTCCGGGCTCTTCTCTCTCCACAATGATTGCTGAACTGACCACTGTATTTGTAGCTGCTATGTAGAGCAGGAGTTCTTCTTGATCCTTTGGAGGTGTTAGGACTGGGGCTGACGTTAGGTATTGTTTGAGTTCTTCAAACGCCTTGTCCGCTTCATTTGTCCATTTGAACTCTCCTTTGGTCTTGATGAGTTTGAAGAAGGGTAGCCCTTTCTCTCCGAGCTTGGATATGAATCACGTTCGGTCTTTGCCATGCACCCTGTGAGCTTCTGGACGTCCTTGACGCTTTGGGGTTGTGTCATCTCAGTGATTGCCTTGATTTGCTTGGTGCTGGCTTCAATGCCTCTGTTGCTGACCAAGAAACCCAGTAGCTGCCCCGATGGTACTCCGAAGACGCATTTGGTTGGGTTGAGCTTCTATTTCCATTTGTTGAGGTTCTTGAAAGTCTCTTCCAGATCTTGAATCAGAGTTTCTGGTTCTCTTGTCTTCACCACTACGTCGTCTACGTATGCTTCGGCATTTTTGCCAATCTGCTCTCCCAAACAAGTCTGTATCGCTCTTTGATACGTTGCTCCGGCGTTTTTCAATCCGAAGGACATTGTTTTGTAGCAGTAGGCACCGAAGGGGGTGATAAAAGAGGTCTTGCTCTGATCTTCTTTCTTCAGTGCAATCTGGTGGTATCCTGAGTAGCAATCCAAGAATGATAGTAGAGCTGATCCTGCCGTGGAGTCCACTATTTGATCAATCCTTGGTAGCCCGAAGGGGTCCTTTGGGCAGTGTTTGTTCAGGTCCGTGTAGTCCAGACACATGCGCCAATCTGAGGTGTTCTTCTTTTGTACCAGAACTGGGTTGGCTAGCCAGTCAGGATGTAGGATCTCTCTGATGAACCCTGCTGCGAGTAGTTTCGCGATCTCCTTCTTGATGGCTTCTTTCTTTTCTGGTGAGAACCTCCTTAGTCTTTGCTTGATGGGTTTGGATCCCATATTGATGTCGATTCTGTGCTCAGCCAGCTCCCTTGGGACACCGGGCATGTCTGCCGGTTTCCAGGCGAATATTTCTCTGTGTTGCCTTAGGAAGCTGGTGAGCGCGAGTTCCTATTTTGGAGATAGGTGGGCGCTGATGATCGCCGTCTTGGATGGATCGCCTGTCTGTAGGTCAATGTGCTTGACGTTAGCTTCCTCTGGTGGAATTAGAATTGCTTGCTTCTTGGCTGGTATCTCGAGTTCTTCTGGATTTGTTTCCTCTGCCATCTGGTTGAGTTCCTTCTTCTCTAAGAGCTCCCCTATCTTGTTTGCAATCTCGACGGCTTGTACGTCACACTCGAAAGCTTTCTTGAGATCTCCTTTGATGGAAAGAACCCCAAATGGTGCCGGCATCTTTAGTAGAAGATACGGGTAGTGTGGAATAGCCATGAATTTTGCAATAGCAGGTCTTCCCATGATGGCGTGATATGGTGACTCGAGGTCTGCCACTTCGAACTTGATGTACTCTGTCCTGTAGTTGGATGGAGATCCAAATGTAACTGGCAAGGTGACTTGTCCAACTGGTATGGCTGCTCATCCGGGTACTATCCCATAGAAGGGAGTCTTTGGAAGGAGCGATTACTCGGAGAGGTCTAGTCCCATCTTGTCAAGTGTTTACGAAATATGATGTTCAGCCCCGCTCCTCCATCGATCAATACCTTGGTGATGGTTACTCCAGCTATTGTAGGTTCCAGTACCAAAGGGTATAGGCCGGCGTTTCCCACACTTATCCACTGATCCTCCCTGGTGAACTGAATAGGGTATTGAGACCAATTGAGGTAGCGCGGTGTTGCGGGCTCTGCTGCCATGATTGATCGGAGTGCTAGCTTATCTTGTTTTTTGCTCTTTGATCTGGGTACTCCGGAGAATATGACGTTCAGAGATCTTGTTGCTTTCTGGAAATCTCCCGTCTTCGGCTCTTCGCTGGCTTCTTCTCTGTTTTCTTAGTTGTTCCCCTTCTGAGCAGAGTTGTTTCCTCCCTTGTACTTTTCCTGGAATGTAGTGCAGTTTCCGAGCATGTGCGGAGCTCCAGGGTGATAGATGCAGGGTAGGTCTTCTAGCTTGATATTGCCTCTGTTCCTGTCGCCATTGTTGTTGTTGTTGTTGAACCTCTGCTTGTATGGTTTCTTCGACTTTTCCGCCATTGCGACAGTGTTGTCTGGTCCTCGCTTCTTTTGCTGTTGAGAGTTGTTCTGCTCCTTCTTTGGGCCTTCTAAGTTCTTTCTCTCTGGAAAGCGATCTCGGGTTCTTTCTTCGGCTCCGATCATCTTCTCAACAGTAAGCTTGAACTGCTCGTTTGTCCTTGGGTTGTCTTTGTAGAAATCTGAGAACTGCCATCTTGAGAAAATTCCATTGCCGAAGGCGTCTATCACTTCCCTTTCGGTGATATCATGCACTTGGGATCTCATCTCCCCAAATCTTCGGTAGTAGTCTCTCAAGGATTCTCCCGGCTTCTGCTTGAGGCTTTTCAGCTCAGCCTGAGTAATAGGATGGGTGATGATTCTGCGAGTTCTTTGCGCGAATGCTTTACGCAAGTCCTCCCGATATCGATTGAGCTCTCTTCAATCTTGTCGAACCATTGGAGCGGTAGAGCCTCTAGGGCCATGGGAAAGAAAACGGCTTTTGCGTCATCATCTCCTCCAGCCAGCTCAATGGATTGTGAGTAGACTCTGAGCCATTGTCTCGGCTCTGTTTTCCCATCATATTTTGAGTGGTTTGAAGGTTTGAACTTTGGCGGTAACTTGACCTCTTGCAATCTTTCTGCGAAGCAAGGAAATCTGTCGTAGCTTCCCGTCGTTCTTTCTTCGAGGCTTCCTGAAGTTCTCCCTTCTCTTGGATGAGTTCCAGTAGGTTGATATGTTGATTCTGCGACTTCTTCTCGTCGGCTTGGTCTTGGGGCGGGGCTTTCCTTCGGGGGGTCTTTGGTACTGTCTACCATCCCTCCGGGGCGGCCTAGAGTTGTTGGAGCCTTTTGGCCTTCCCAGCCTCTCGAAGACGTTGGATCGACTTCTTGGTGCGTGAGAGCTGTTCGCCTTTGACTGTGATGTTTTGGGATCTCTTTCACGGGTAGCCTTCTGCAAGGCCTCCTTGATGAGCCTCTCCTCGACATTTAGGTCTGTAGCAGTCTTCAGGCGGTCAATCAACCCTTGTAGCCTTTCTCGAGTTACTCGCTGGTCGTCTTCGGCTTCTCTTTCGGACTTCAGTCTCTCGTACTCGTGTAGATCGGCTTGATATTTGTTCATGGCTTGCAAGCATATGTTCGCTCTGATTCGGCGTCCCCCCTTCAGCTTGTTTTTCTTCAGCCTTTCTTGACGTTGGTGTTCTCCTTCGTCTTCAAGGGTCCTTTCATCCGCCGAGATGTTGGATAAGCCTTCGTCAGTGGACCTGATGTCAGGGGCCTCTGGACAGTTAATCGGGGCGCGGGCGGTTGCCACCACAAAGACTTGTTTAGTGGATGTAGCCTTGGGCCGCCACTCCTTCCGTCCAGGGTAGAAATTGCGGTGTTGGTCTTTCCCGATCACCGCCATTGTCTCGACGATTGGCTCCGTCGAGGTTCTTGGCCGATGGATGATGCACTCCTCCGGGGTTCTTGTCAAGATGAGCCCTCTTTGTGCGCCCTCCAAAGGAATCTCCAGTCTTCTCTTCAGAGTTGTCTTGGCGCTCCTTGAATACGCGAACGCTGAGTTGCGTAGTCCTGTAGGAAACTGGAAAGGTAATCTAGACTGGTGTCCAGGGTTATATCCGAATTCACCTTCTTTTCCCGAATCAAGATAGACTTGGTCGAAAAAAGTTTCCGAGTTGGAGTAGTTTCCCTTATCTGAGTCGGGGTAGGAGTTTTTCTTCGAGTTGCTCTCGGAGTCCGCACTTGAGCCCTGGTTGTCTACCTTCCCCGTGTTGGTTTCGGGTTTGGGTCCTTCCGTGCGCGACTCCGGGCAGGCTTCGAACTTGTTCTCTGTTTTCGAGGTGGCTTCGGTGAGCGTTAGTTGATGGAGCTTCTCGACGAGTTCTGGTTCTTCGGTGTTGGTTTCCTCGATGATGCAGCCTCGAGTCTTGTCGTCGTCGTCGATCTCGTCGATCTCGCAAGCCCATGTTCCGAAGATGATTGTGTTTCTCGCGGTGAACTCATGATGTCGTGGTCCGCGGACTCTTATGCTGAAATTCGACGAGCCCCCTACCTGGCGCGTCGGCGTCGATGTTTTACGAGAGAGCCCGCCACGGGTGAACCGGGCGAGTTTTCGGCCTCGATGAACCCGGAGCCCGGCGGTTTGTTGCGCAAATGACATTGAGAGCGTGGGTTTTATATCTGGTTCGGGCCCTCGATCAAGGATCGAGTAAAGACCTTTACGCCCGGTCGGCGTGAGCCTGTTTTTTTGATTGATGGGGTTAGCGGAATCGGCTATGAAGCTTACAACCGCTTGGTCGTGGCCAAGCTTGTGTCCTATGCATTCGTGCTCTCCTCTACGAGGTGTTCCTTGGCCGCCTTTTATAGTCTAAGGAGCCAAGGAACTCGCTACGTTCCTAGTCGGATACAAAGAGGGTTGTCCGTAGAGGAACCGAACACCCAAACTCTAAACAAGGTAACCTTGACTAGTGTTCTATCCTAATTACAACGAAGTCACCGTAGCTATGCTTCCATTGCCTTCTCGGGAGTTGTTTGTGGCCGCAGGCTAGGATAGAACCCTGCGAACAACTCAGTAGAGTTCTTTGGTGATGCTGTATCCACAACAAGTTCCCATCCCAAAAGCTCTCAACCGTACACATTGGCTCCCTAGCCATTTTGTATATGTTTTCATGAGTGATTTTCAGGGGTACTTGCCCAATCCAACAATCTTCCCAGAATCTACATTTCTTGCCATTCCCAATTTCAAATACAGCTCCCAATGAAATAAATGTTTTACTTTATGTAACCCTTTCCAGAATTGAGACCCCCCTGCCCCACTGGAACCAAAGAAACCATCCTCATCTAAATACTTAGCTTGTATGAGTTTAAACCATAAAGCATCAGGCTCTTGCATGATTTTCCATATCCATTTCACAATCCGGCATTCATTCATTATTTTTGTGTTAATGATTCCAAGACCTCCTTGGTCTTTAGGTCTGGAGACCATCTCCATTTTTGCCATATGATATTTAAATTTGTCTTCTGTACCCTGCCACAGAAAATTGGCCCTCATACTATCCATCCTATCATGTACTCCATTTTTTAGCAGATAAAAGCCCATACAGAAAAGAGGAATGCTACTCAGACATGTATTAGTTAACAAACACCTAGCACCAGAAGTCAAGAATTTACCTATCCAGGGGTCAAGCCTCTTGATCATCTTCTGTATCATTGGATCAAAGGCCCCCATAGCCAAGTGACTGTCACTGACAGGTATCCCCAGATACTTCATTGGGAGTGTTCCTAGAGAACAATTCAACATATTAGCCATTTTTTCTTTTTCTTCTTGAGAAACCCCAAACACCACCACTTCACTTTTATGATAGTTAATCTTTAACCCAGTGAGCCACTCAAAGCAGTAAAGGATTAATTTTAAATTTCTAATACTATGCTCTGAAGTGTCCACCATGATGACTGTGTCATCGGCATATTGTATATGTGAAATACCCCCTGGTATCAGATGAGAAAGAACTCCTTTAATATGTCCTTTACTTACTGCTCTATCCAGCATAACACTTAAGGAATCAGCAACTATGTTAAAGAGGAGAGGGGACAGAGGATCACCCTGTCTTAAACCCCTAAAGGTCCTAAAGTAGGGACTCCTTTCCCCATTCACATTGATAATACCCTTCCCCTAACAGTGCTCATAACCCAGTTGATCCATTTGGTGGGGAAACCTTTCCCCTCCGTGGTCTGTTCCAAGAAACTCCACCTAACTCGATCATAAGCTTTCTCAAAATCAATTTTCAGAATAAGACCTTTTCCTTTAGTTCTCCTGAGTTCATGTAAAGTCTCATACAACACCAGGACTCCCTCCAAAATATTTCTACCTTTAATGAAACCAATTTGATTATTACCAATGACCTTATTGGCAAATGGGACTAATCTATTAGTAAGTACTTTAGTGAAGCACTTGTAGTCTACATTTAAGAGACAAATGGGTCTATATTGCTTGATAGAATTAGCTTCTTTGATTTTAGGAACTAAAATAATCACCCCATAATTGAGCCTTTTAATATCCAGCCTACCATGCCAGAAATCATCAAACATGTTGCAGATTATTTCTTCTATGTCTTGCCAGTACCTTTTGAAAAAAATTGCTCCTTACCCATTGGGGCCAGGAGCCGCATTATCCCTCATTTCCATGAAAACACTTTAAATCTCTTCCTTAGAGAAAGGCTTTGTAAGATCTAATTTGTCTCCCTCCCTCAGGGTTCTATTATTTGGCAAAAATCACCATTAAGCTCCATGCCGCATGGATCATTGTGACCAAACAACTTCTTATAATAATCTACCATGTGAGTCATAATATTCTCCTGACCAGTTACTTCACCCTGATCCCCTTCAAGGTGAGTTATGGTGCATTTCCTACGTCTGCCATTAGCATATTGGTGGAAAAAGGCTGTATTGGCATCCCCCGAGTATCAATTTTTTCCAACCCTTTGTTTCCACTTGTGCTTCCTCTAATTTAGCTAGCTGTTCTAGTTGATTTTCCGGATCAATTCTTTCTTCCCATTCATCAAAAGTGAGAAGCCTAGACTCATTTTGCTAAGTCAATACTTTCTATTTGTTTAGATATGTTAATTTTCTCTCTTTTCTGATCTCCAATCATTCTCATGTTCCAACCTCTTAGGTACTTCCTTAAAGATTGCAGGCACCCATGCCAGCAGTCCAAAGAATAAGCTTCATTATTATAAAAGTGATGGAAGGAAAGCCATCTTTCCTTAACCATATCATCAAAACCATCCATGAGAAACCATTTGCTTTCAAAAGTAAAATATTTTGGTCTTTGGTGCCCCTCATCACCGATATTGATGAAAAGAGGGAGTGATCGATCAATCTGGCTTTAGCCCAAGCAAAGCAGGTTGGATAAAAGGATTCCCATTCAACAGTGGCAATGATCCTGTCTAACTTGATCAAAGTTGGATTTCTCTGTTTGTTAGACCACGTGTACCTAGGGCCACTAACAAAAATCTCTCTAAGTTGAAAATTACCAATGAAGTTATTGAATAACTCCATGAGTCTTGGATCTCCCTGACCCTGATTCCTGTCCTTATTACTTCTGATCAAATTAAAGTCACCACCTAACAAGATAGGAATTACTTCTTGCTAACAAAAGCTACTAAGTTCTAAGATAAAATCTTCAGAAATATCATGATGTGCTGGGCCATAAACATTCACCACCCAGAACCTGTGGTTAGTAATCCTATTCCTAACCAACACCCCTAAAAAGAATTCTGCTTCCTTCCAATCCTCTATTTCACAACAATCTACCCTTACCCCAGTTAGTAGACCTCCAGAATGGCCTTTGGCTGGAATCCATTTCCAGGAAAAGTCATGAGTATCAGCCAGTTCTTTTAGTTCATAATCCTCAAAATTTTGCTTGATGGTTTCTTGAATAGCTACCACATCCACATTTTCCTGATAGATGTGGTTCTTATCTAAATTCCTCCTGTAAGACTTACCCAGCCCTCTAACATTCCAATACATGATCTTCATTGGAAACACTTAAGGAATTAACATTCAAAAGCACCATCTGAGTGGTTATGCCACCATCCTCCTTGATGGAAGGCTCACCAATCTCTCTCTGACTATTAGAGATAACCCCCATGGTTAGCTCTGCAAGGTCAGCATCATTTTGTGGTTGAGATTTACTATTCATTTTTTCTAAGTAAATCTTGTAGTTAGCTTCAGCCAGAGAAGCTCTAGCTAATTCTTCAGCCTTGAAGATATCAATTTGTTCCTCCACATTATCCATATTTAATCCTAAATCACTAAAAACATCTTGGAGGATAGTAGAAGAAGTATTATTTAAGATAGTGAAAGGATTAGAGGAATGGTGAATGTTACCATTGATGGAGTTTCTTTGTGTAGTCCTGTTGATGGCTTTCTCCATGATTGGGATCCCATCCCTAGGGTCCCTGCTGCTTGTCCTAGTAGCCATAGTGATTCCCTTCGTTTTCTTCTTCTTCATTTTCTTCTTTGCACCTGAAACTTGCCATCCTTTGGAGATACCTTCACCATCTGAATCCTGCTCATGGTTAGAAATATCATCCATGATGTCTTCCTCACAGGGTTTGTCAACTACATTCCTTGCTTCATTGTCATGATAGATATCCTTGTCCCTGTTGATGCCCACCAAGGACTCTTCTTGTGTAAGAGTTCCCAAATAGTCTGATTCATGCTCTGTTAGCACCAGGGTTGGCCACTTAGCTTTTGGCATCAAGTAATCCCCCTGCAAGCTATGTACCACAAAATGATCATCATCTGGGACCAAAATAGGCTTCTGAGTTGTGTTCTGTTTATCAGATCCATCTTCCTTAGATGTTGGACTGAAAGCAGTACCTTCAACAGTCTGACTGTCTATCTCATTACTCAGTTGTTCACCATTTGTCAAATGTTCTATCCCCACTATGGAAGAATCTGGCTTTTCAGAGCCTCTCTCCATTGTTATGCTCATAACAAGATCAGGGTATACAGTAGCAAGAGGTACCAGTTGTTCAACAATGGACATATTGCCATTATCATCTCCTTTTGGTTCCAAGTCATCCTCAGCATAATCCTCTTGAATGCCTTCCATGTCTTTGTCAATTCTTTCAAATCGAGCAGATTTCCCAGTACCCTTCTTGCTCTGTTCTCCCCTATATCCTTTATCATTGTCCTTGTTGTTGTTAGGATCATCAGCATTCTTTGTCCCTGGTGGGCCTTTGTCTTCACTGACTCTTCCATTAGCATCTTCTACCTCAAATCTAATCATTTTCCCCACTCCATTGAAGAAAATTTCAATAGAGCCTTTGACTGCCATTGGATTCCTACATCTTCCTTGAGCCCTGACAGGTCCATCTCTGATTAAGCTTAATTCATCAACTGCCAAAGGTTCAACCACCAAACTAACAATCTCTCTAATTGTCTCAACCTCTCTAGCATATTCTGGAATGTTGTGGATTCTGAACCAAGCAGTGTGAAGAATAGAAGAAGTAATTGCATCAGCTGAACACTTGACCAGTTTCCCTTTAAGTCCATAGATTGACATGACAAATTCAGTGAGTTTGGAGAAAGTGTCCAAAGATCCTTTGTCTGGGAAAATCACCAGGAATTCCTGCTTGCTGATCTCCCTGACCCTGAAATCCCAGCCATCCCTCACCAGATGCTTCAGTTCTTTGTCTACCTTTTCCACAGTGGCATCCCCATTCAATATCATTAGTACTCCAGTAGTTTCTGCCACTTTTACCTTTGCCTCAGGGATGTTGGTAGCATAGAACCCAGTCCCAGGAATACCATAACCAAACATGTGTACTTTCTTGACTATGTTCTTGCAATCTGCCCACCTGTGGCCCTTCAGTTTGCACTTGTAGCACACAGGCTCTTGGGTACAATCAGATTGATGATGACCATTCTCCAAGCATCTGTAACACTTCTGATCTGCAGGATCTATAGGTTCAGAAGGTCCAACCCCCTTTTTCTTGTTACTAGGTGGATTCTTACCAACTTGTTTAGGAGCCCATTCCTTTTGGGGATGTTGATTCCAGCCTCCCTGCTGATTCTGTTTCCAACCTCCCTGGGAATTTTGTGCCCAGCCTCCCTATTGATTCTGCTGGTTGTAGTTCCACCCTCCTTGATTATTCTGGGGCCATCCTCTATGCTGATTCTTCTACCAATTACCCTGCTGGCTTTGCTTCCAACCTTCAGGTTGGTTCTCAGAAGGTCCACCATGATTCATAGGAGGACCCCTCTCTAGATTCATGGCACGCCCTTCCTGATACCTATAGTCCTGATGGAAGTTCTGGTTACCTTGCTATGTTCAAATCTTCTGGCCTTGTAATCTCCCTTCTTCCTGATTTGCTGTCGAAGATCCTTCTCTGGATTCCCCCCAAGCAGGTCATCCTCCTCCATCCATGGCTCCAAACGACGATTGTTATTCTGCCAGTTCTCTCTATTGTCCATGGTTACTTGTTTGGTGGGATTGGTAGCACTGGCATATGAGTATGAGATGAGTGGCGGCGGTGGAGTAACCCTAACTTTTCTGGCTAGATAGCTAAATCTCCTCACCTCCTCCTTTGAGGCTGGGTACCGAATATCCATAGTCAGCCTCCCTTTGGGTATCCAAGTACCAACCTGGGTCTGGCCTAGCTGGAGTCCAAGAGTGGTCAAAGCGAAAATCATGGCCCAACCCAGCTCCAAACTCATCCCCTACCTCCCGCCCTGGGCTAGCAGGGGATTTCAGATTCTGGTGAGAATTGGACTGGTTCATCGCGTTCCCTTGCGATTCCCCAAGTAGCATCATCCTCCTCATGGACTCCTCCAAATGATCCGCAGCCCTAGCTAACTCAGAGAGGTCGCTTGTCTGTTGATCTGTGAACAAATGGCGCGTAATGTCATCTGACCTCAACACTCGAGCCCGCTGTTGACCTCCCTTGGTCGTCGGCCGATACTCAGAAGCATTCGAATTCAACTTGCTGAACATGGTTGGAGCCATGGTTAATCTCCTTTGGGAACCTCTGCCAGTTTGTGCAATTCCTTCCTGAATGGATGGCCAAATCTCAGGGGGCAGAGAACCCCTATTCTCCACCTCCCCGTGCTGGACATCGCCATGAGTCCCGCCAATCGATCCCCCATGGGTGGATGAGCAGTCACCGCTCAGAAGCTCTGTATCAATCGGATTGCCTCCCTGGCATCCTGCATCCTGTGAAGAGCTCCTGCTCGGACCCGAATCCCTACTCCCCACCCGTGGAAGCCCCCCTGCGAGTGGAATCGAATGCTTACCATCTCGGGGAGCCTCCTCTCGCCGGTGTAGCTCTCCCGACGGTCCGCCATAGGTCCTCGGTGTGAATGGCGATCCCCCCGCCTTCCGCTCCCGCGACGCTGCGTGTGGACTCAGCGGAGTCCCTGGTGAGACGCGCCCACCCAGCGCGGAACCCCTAGGATGAGTAGGTGCGGGTTCCCTCGCCGGAGGCGCCGTCGATGATGAGGGAGACGCCGTCGACGAAGAGGGGACCCATCCGCCTCGGTCGCCCCTTCTGCTCCCCTGTGGAGGAAAGGGCAGAGGCATTTCTCTCCCCCCCCCAACGTCTCTTTTAACAGGCAGTGTTAAGAAACTTGTATTCTCTTTCAAGACTACGAAGTCGAAAACTTGTATTCTCTTTCAAGACTACGAAGTCCACGCTGTTCTGTTCATGAATCACGACCTTTGATCATCTGAATTGTTCATCAGCGGCGTCCTTTCATGGAGTCATTGTCCTATTCCTAAGAACAATAGTGTACTAAGCCATGACCATGAACAAAGATCAATGTCGTCGTTGCTGCACAATGCTCTTGACAGTCTCTTTCAAGAGAACAATAGTGTATGAGGCCCATGACCATGAACTTGTTATCCTCAAGCTTTTCTTAAGATGTATTAAGCCAGTTTGTTATACAGTACTAGTAAATAGCAAAACTGTAAGCCGACAAGTGCGCAGCTTTGTCATTGCTTTGGGTTCCACCATACCATGGCACCACCATACTGTTGCCACTCCAGCTTTCTCTCCAAGCGCTGCGCGTCGCGTGCGCGCTGGCTGCCGCAGTGGCGTGCCGCACCTCATCCCATCCGGCTACCGCTCGGTGGGGAGACCAGTCATCCGGCTACCGCAGTTGTCTAATCACTCACTCAAAAACCGAATGGTGACAGTCATAATTTTCCGTTATATAAAACTGGTTAGAATAAAAAGCGAAACCTTAGACAATGTGTAGGATTAAGAAATCACTGAGACATACCAAGGATTAAGAAATCACTGAGACATACCAAATGCATACATGACGCCAATGCAAGAACAGTGGATACGAAATACTACTACAAGTCAAATGAAAGCATAAACATAAGTACACATCCCAAGTACTAATCATTACTAATGCTGAACAGGACCATACTCCTACATGAAAGGAAAAGCACAGGACCATACTCCTACATGAAAGGAAAAGCACCAATGACAGGTTTACAGAGCTGATGGCTGTGGAAAATATGCTGCTGATGGCTGTGGAAGATATGCTGCCGAGGGCTGTGGAAGATTAGGTGCCGAGTTACTGGCGACGCCGGGACGTGGCACCGGCGGAAAAGAAACTCTTTCTTTGGAGACGCTACACGGAGCCGGACCGCCGCCGACCTTAGCCCAGCACGAAATGACGTCCATGGTGTCGTGGCAGAACGCCTCGCCGTTGTCGCACTGTGGGACCGGGATGAGCTTGACGCCGAACTCGGGATCCCCGCGGAGCATGTCCGTGGCGAGGCTGACCAGCAGGAGCTCCGGCAGGCGCACGCCGTCGCCCCACGCGACGATGGAGCCTTCCTCCCTGCGCTCCCGGCCGGCCACGCAGAACGTCGGCACGGGCCCGGTGGCCAGCGGCACCCCGGACCGGAGGTAGGACACCTCCACCGTGGTGCCGGGCTCCACGCACCCCGCCTTGCGAGGAGAGGCGACGAGGAGGCTCAGGTTGAACTCTGGATGGAGGAGACCACCCGCATGTAGATCCTTGGCAGGGTCGACCCCAGCGACGGCGGTGATGGTGACGTTGAACTCGAGGGAGCCCGGGCCGTGCTTCTGGTCAAAGCTGTGCCAGACGTCGAGGAACAAGTGCACGGCGCCGTTGATGGCTAGGCCCAGGATGATGAAGCCAAAGGCGAGTGCGCACACTCCTAAATCAGAGTCTGACGATGGATTCTTTGGTTTCGGCGTCGTCGTCCCTTCGGCGGCGGCGGCACAGGCGGCGCACGCGCACATTCCTTCTTCGGCGGCGGCCATGGTTTGCTTCTTCTCGATCGTCACCTCCTCCATTGGTTTTTGGTGGTATTTGTACACAATATACTGGTGTCGTTTGCGTTGGTACTTACTCTATATATAGGGACTGGGACGAGGCCGCAGGAGCAGGACGGCAAGAGGGGCGTCGATCGCCGACGTTTAGTTTTGGAGTGGTGGCGTCGGTGCTACGGCACACTGTTCACTGGCTGTGAATCTTGTCCGTGTGAAACATGCTGAGGAACCAGGCATGGCCATGGCCACTTGCGAGAGCAGCAGAGCTGAGGTGACGAGTCCGGGCGGCCCTACGCGGACTGCTACAGTTGACGCTCCAGCTTTCTCGTACAGTAGAGTGTACGGTAGTAGAACTGATTGAAGCAGCCAAAAGTCGTCGAAACCAGGCGTGATGCGGCCCATGCGGGTGGCTCAGTGGCGTCTAATTTTTTTTTTTTTTGCGAAACAGAACTTTATTAAAGATCCAATAGCATCGTTACAAGCAAATGGCTCAACAAACTCTGGAAAACAAGAAAAAAAGACCTCACTGCTACTGGACCTAATAGCATGATGCGCTAGCTGGTGCGCTGCATTGTTCTGATCCCGACTGATCTTCACGACTGTCTTAGAAATTTTAGCCATCTAAACAAGGCCTTGGTTGAGTTCCTGCATACGCAGTCTGGCCTCCTGAACTGCAGACCAATGTAAGGAGCGATCAACCGTATGACGATGAAGCTTCTCCGCAATCGCCGCACAATCCGTCTCGAGCACCATTGGAACGTCCGGCCAGCGCGCTGCAAGAGATAATCCTTCACAACAAGCTGCAACTTCTGCCTCCTCCGCATCCCAGCATTGGCGTAGGCAACGCCAAGCTGCAAGCTGTACACGCCTCTCTTGGTCTCTGATGATAACTCCAATCGCAGCAGCACCCGAATTGGGCAAGTAAGCTCCATCAACATTGATTTTCATCCAACCTGGGTCTGGTGGCATCCATCTTTTCTTCTTCTGAACTTTGGCAATACCTGTCCTCTTGTTCGGACCTAATACCACCATACATGATTTACCTTTACTGTCAGCTTTGGAGATGTTTTGGCGACATTGCAAAAATGACTCCATATAACGGGTAAGAAACACCACAGAGCTTTCAATCGAGATTTTTTGACCTGCTCTTAACACACCATTGCGGGTACTCCAAGCATGCCAAAAAAACCATACATAAATTAGCCATAATTTCAGTAGGGTACTTACTCATTAGGATCAAGAGCCACTGGGGCCCTGTGTAGCACAAATCCTCTTCCGAAGGGAGAGCCCAATGGCGCTCATGGCCAACCGAAGAGCCACAACATGGGGACAGCAGACACAAGCATGAAAACAATCCTCGGGTGTGTGACCCCAAATTTCCTCTAAAAATTTCCCCGCATTACCATCACATCCTATCACATCCTATCACATCGAAAACATTCAACGCACCTAAAAACGCTTGCGGCCAAGATAAAATTTAGGTAAATAAAAAAACTAATTGCACAGTTTAGATATACATTACGAGACGATTCTTTTGAGCCTAGTTACGTCATGGTAGGATAATATTTACCACTAACAAACGAAACGTGTTACGATTTATACGACATGGCGCCTACAGGAATTTTGGACCAAAATTTTGGGATCTAAACACACCGCTCCTTGTAAACTGCCACAGTGGCGTGTAATTTTGGGTGCATCTACAAGGCCTAATTCAACTCATTCCGTAGAGACTCAAATTATCTCAAGTTTCATCAAAATTATGAAGAAAACTATAAAGATATACAATATAAGATAGAAATACAATAAAATATAACTAACAAAGAATATAATTATATTTTTTGGTAATATAAATGTTATTGCAGGCAGCACACACTTGCCAAAGCGCATAGTACTATACATACAGCACCCATCAGTGCACCATCAGTGGACAGGGACGGGTAGGTGTGGGCCTGTAGAGGCTCACGAGTGGATGCTCCGACAAGTGCTCGCAGCTTTGCCTTGCTTTGGGTTCCTCCACGACACCATCCCAAGATTCCATTCATGTGAAACCTCTCTGTAATTTTGAATCGGCTGTGGCTGTGTGTGTTTAGATGTCAAAAAGTGGTGTAAAATTTAGCAAATTTGGTGTGAAAAAGCACTGTATCGAACAGAAAAGACTGTAACACGTTTTATTTATTTATATTAAATATTATCAAACATCGGGTAACTAGGTTTAAAAAAATTGTCTGAACTTGCATGCTTTAGTCTTGACGTACTGGCTGTAGAGCCCAGCCAAGTCGTCGAGTCACGTCAACCCATGGGGCCATCCACAGTCTCAATGTGAAACCTGCAATTCTGATTCTGCATCGCCAGTTGGTTCAGGCGTGATGCGGGTGGCTAGTGGCGGCATCGGGGACTGGCTGCCGTGGTGTAAAGGGCACTGGCTACACTTACAGCGGCTTCGTCACCGAGCACGCCACCACCTTATCCTGCAGCATGCACGCCCTCACAAGTTGAACAGCTATAGCTTCAAGGCTTTTTCCCTTGAAAGGCGTGGTTCAATGCAGAAAGTCATAAAAAAAACTAGATCCAACCTCCGATTAATTAGGGGCTTTGCATTAAGAAAAATAGAGCGCGTAAGTCCTGGGAAGCTAACTATTTAGACTATCGTCCAGTCCTCTAATGCAGAAAGTCATCAGACATCAGTAATGGACCGGGTTATTTTCCAAAAAAAAAAATTTGGTGTAGAAAAGAAGAAAGTTATCGGTACAATCAGAAAATGATTTTTGAAGCAATTATTTTCATAATATTTTAAACATTGCTTTTGTCCTTCAGCTCTTTGAAACGAATAGAATTAAAAAGATCGTTCTATAGCTACTGAAAGAGAATACTCCTAAGATTTAGAGATGTTTTAACTAAACAACTTCAGTTTTTCACAACACAAAACTCCTTTTTATGTCTCGTACTAGTTCGGGGTGGACCAAGAAATCCGCTAAGCCTCGGGCTAAACCATAAAATAAAGGACTAAATCATCTTTTTTTTTTTTCCATTTATAGCTGATGAAATAGGTGATTGAACAATTTTCTAGCCAGGGACGAGGGACCAGGGACCAGGGCTCCAGCACGATGCTCCGACCTCCGACGACTGCTTGGCATTGTTTTGGTTCCTCCACCACGACACCATCCAAGATTCCATTCAAGGCTGTACTACACTGTAGAGCCATTGAAGTAGCCAAGTCGTCGAGTCACATCAACCCATGGCAGCATCCAAGATTGCATTGAGCTGATGACCGGTCACGCTGCAAGTGGTGCAGGCTTTATTAATGTCACTGTCAGCATCGACCGTCCAGCTGACCACACCGAAGACACTACGGGAAGGCCGGCCCGTCATCCCCGGCCCAACAAGAAGATTACAGGCCCAGAGTGGATTGTGTAGACTCGTATAAGTACGTGGAGAAAGAGAGAGATGAGCATCGAACGTAATGCTGCCTTCCTTTTCCATTTCGAATCTTACTTGTATCTGAATTCAGTTGTTATGAGTTGAAGCTAATAGACCTAGATGTATCTGCTTCTTTTTTGCTCTAGTTCAATTCGTAGTATTCTCGTTCACAATTGGTATCGATTAGCTACTCCACGGTTCCGTCTCAATTTTTGGCCGAACCCCACCAACCACCACGAACACTTTACCCGATTCCGCCGCCTCGGCGCCATGGATCCCAATTTCCGGATCTTTGCTGACGAGATCCGCGCGACGAAGACCGACCTCAATCGCCCGATTCGACCAAAGACAACGAGGAGTGGGCGGCACGCTTCCAACCTCGACACCGCCCCGTGGCGCGCGCCGCCATCGACAGCGCCCGATTCGCCGAAGTCGACCCTGCGCCGCCGCGTCTCCGGCGTCACCTCCCCCCGCGTCACCAACCTCGAGGGGATCCGCACCGACGAGATCCACGCCGAAGCGACGACCGCGTCACCGCTTTGGAGGAGGCCACCACGGATCTCATCGGGCGGCCGCAGCCGAGGGCGTCGCCGAGGGCCGAGGACGGAGGTGTCGCGTCTCACTCGCGAGCACCGCCGCCGGACATCGGGCCGCCGTATTTCCACATCGCTCTTCATCCGGCGCCCGCCGTCACATCGCCGAGGGGCACGGCTCGCACATCACCACCGGGATGTTGTCCGGTCCGCCGTGGCCCGGACCAATATCCCGGCCACGGGTACGCCTCCCATCCCCTCCGTTTACTTCCTTCCCTCGTCCCACGGCCCCATACGCCATCCCGACCACCACCACCACCGCCACCTCCACCATTACCCCCAATTACTATCCCTCCTCCTAGACCTCCATTCAACCATCAAAGATACTCCAAACCCATCACCTAATCAATTCCAACACCAGCCAACCTATCCATTTATGCCCAATTATACATCTCCTCCACATCCCGGCCGACTACCCAAACTTCCATTCAACAAGTTCAATGGCGAAAACCCACGCTTATGGCGCTCCAACCGTGAAAAGTATTTCACCATGAACTCGCCGATCCAGCCTATGTGGGTCGAAGTAGCATCTATGTATGTTGAAGGTGCCGCCGTGTTGGTTCGAATCCATTGATAACACCCCGCTTTGTGCGTCCCCGGATCGCTCGCCAATCCTCCACACCCGGTTCGACCAGAGACCAACATGAGTCCCTAATTCGCCGACTCTTCCAAATCAAACAAACCTCCTCTCGTCTCAGACTATGTTGATCGTTTCACCAAGCTTCTCGACCAATTGAAAGCCTATAACGCCTCCACGCACTCCACCGCTTTTATACTCGTAGATTCATTGATGGCCTCCGACCGAACTCAAAGCAATTATACTTGTTACCAAACCACAAAGCTTGGATGTCGCTATTTCTATGGCTTTGGTACAGGAAGAGGTGGCCAATGCATCGGCGCTTCGTGCACCCTCGCCGCGCACCGATTGGAGTTCATCGAGCAAGTACATCGCCAAGTCGGCGTTGCCACTCCCACCCCACGCCACCACGCCAAGACAAGCCGCACACCAAATACTCAAGGCGAATCGCTCGTGGCCTCGACCGCCATGCCAAGCTTATCGCCATCAAGGCCTACCGTCGTGCCATGGGACTTTGTTACACTTGTGGCGAAGTGGGGCCGTGAACACAAGTGCGCGCCTCAAGTTCAACTCCATATGGTGCAAGAGCCGTGGAATCCGTGCATGATGATGATTCTCCTCCAACACCACCTTCGCCACCACCCCGAACACGAGGCTCAAGCGTTCTCGCCATTTCTCCAGCGCGGTAAATGGTTCCCTTTGCTCCTAAAACTGCCGATTCATTGGACATATTCATGATGTGCGCTTATCCATGCTTCTCGACTCGGGCGCTTCAACTTCATTTCTTAGTGAGTCGGCTAGTAAAGCTTCCCGATTTCTTTCCGCCCGCTTCTTGTACAAAGGCGTATCGCAGTGGTGGCCGGCTCACTAGTTCTCCGCAAAGATTGCCGGATGTGCCTTGGTCCATTGGGAATGTCACTTTTGTTTCGATCTCGCAGTGTTACCCCCGACAAAGATTTGATATGATAATTGGAATGGATTGGCCGAATCCTTTAGTCCAATGCGTGGATTGGCACAGAAGCGGTTTATGATTCCATATGAAGGGCAATGGTGGTTTTGCGGGTGGTGTGCAAGATGAATCTCCTACCCAATCAAGGCGGCAGTTTGCTCCATAGAACAGAACATACGATGTCTCTACCGAAGCCTATTCCTCCCGCCATTGAGGCAGTCTTGGATGAATTCAAGGATCTCTTTCAAGCCCGGCCGACTTCTCTCCGCCGCCACGCCGGTGTAACCATGCCATTCCCTTGCCGCGGATGCCTCGGCCATTCTACATCAGGCCTTACCGCTACCCACCAGCCTTGAAGGACGAGATTGAACGCCAAGTCACCGAGATGCTACAGCAAGGCCTTATTCAGCCAAGTAGCGCCCTTCTCCTCACCGGTGTTGTTGGTGCGTAAGAAAGACAAGACATATCGTTTTTGTGGGATTTCCGTAAGCTCAACTCCATTACAGTGAAGTCCAAGTATCCTGTGCCAGTTATTGACCAGCTATTGGATGAGCTACATGGCGCTCGCTGGTTCTCTAAGCTGGATCTCCGAGCGGGCTTTCATCAGATTTTGTTACAGTCTGGGGATGAGCACAAAACAGCGTTCCAAACACACACCGGGCATTATGAGTTTAGAGCTATGGCTTTTGGTCTGACAGGGGCTACGGGCACCTTTCAAGGTGCTATGAATTGTACCTTAGCACCGGGATTACGGAAATTCGTCATAGTTTTCTTTGACGATATTCTCATCTACAGTAAGTCATTGGAGGAGCACAAAGATCATTTGAGGCAAGTGTTGATTTGGCTGCGTCGTGATCAGTGGAAATTGAAGCTCTCCAAGTGTGTTTTCGCACAACAATCTGTGGCCTATCTTGGGCATGTTTTGTCTGCCAATGGTGTTGCGACCGATCCTTCAAAGGTGCAGTCTATCCTCACCCGGCCTACACCAAAGATAGATTCGAATCAAGCGTGGCTTTCTAGGACTAGCGGGATATTACCGCAAGTTTGTTCGTAACTTTGGCATTATTGCACATCCATTGACTGAGTTGCTGAAGAAAGACACTCCGTTTTCTTGGACTGCAGCTCAACAGGAAGCATTTCATAGTCTACAGCAAGCGTTGAGTACAGCCCCAGTGCTAGCACTCCGGATTTCTCTCAACCCTTCCATATTGACACCGATGCGAGCGGCGGCGTGGAATTGGTGCGGTGCTACATCAAGATGGGCACCCCATAGCTTTCATCGCAAGACTCTTTGCCCACGCAACCGAGGTCTTTCAAAGATATGAAAAAGAATACTTGGCGATTTTATTGGCTGTCCAAAGATTGGCACCATTACCTTGTGCAGGGGGAGTTCTTTCTACACACCGACCACCGTAGTCCGGTACATCTCAATGAGCACACACGCCTAGCGCGAAAAGGTTTTTTACAAAATTGCTGGGCCTCAACTACCGTATTGTGTACAAGAAAGGGTCCGAGAACACCGTGGGCGGATGCATTGTCTCGGCGTGACATCGAGGACTGTTCTATGGCTCTATCTTCTCCAACACCACGCTGGGTCGATGTGGTGGTGGATTCTTATGCCGACTTTCCTCGTGCCCGGGAACTTATTGCTCGCTTGGCTCAAACCCGATCTTCGTTCTCCTTTTTCCCTCGCTCAATGGCGTTATCCGTTATAAAGGTCGATCCGGTTGGAACATAATGCATCTCTGCAAAAAAGTGTTGGCGCGATCGCATTCAAGTCCGCTTGGGGGTCACTTTCGGGTATACCACATATCGGAAGCTCCGGTCACCGCTTTCTCGGCCGGGTATGTACTGCAACTCAGGACTTCGTCCGCTCATGTGATACCTGTCAGCGTGCTAAGCCAGATCGCTCAGCCTATCCCGGTCTGCTCCAACCCCTGCCGATTCCCACAGCTACATGGGAGGTCATTAGTATGGATTTTGTCGAGGGTCTCCCACCATCTGGCTCAGCTAATGCTCTGTTGGTAGTTGTTGATAAACTGTCCAAGTTTGCACACTTTTTGCCCATTAAACATCCATTTACAGCAGCCACAGTTGCCAAGTTGTTTATGGATCAGGTATATCGCTTGCATGGGATGCCCAAAGTCATCATTTCAGACCGTGACAGGATATTTACAAGTTCCTTCTGGAAGGCTTTCTTTGCTACGGCTGAAACCTCACTGTACATGGGCACGGCGTACCACCCTCAAACGGATGGTCAGACAGAGCGTGTCAACCAGTGTCTCGAGACTTATTTGCGCTGTTTTGCACACACCTGTCCCTCCAAGTGGTCCCAATGGATCTCTCAGGCTGAGTTTTGGTATAACTCTTCTCCCCACTCTGCATTGGGCCGTTCTCCTTTCGAGGTGCTGTATGGTTCTCCTCCACGCCTCCTGGGCATCACTCCTCCATCTGCTACTCCAGTAACTGATTTGAATCAATGGTTGGAGGATCGCTCGGTCATGTTGACAGCAATTCAGCAACACTTGGGCCGAGCTCAAACCAGGATGAAGCGCCAAGCCGACAAGCATCGGTCTGAACGGTCCTTTCATGTCGGAGACTGGGTTTATCTGAAGCTCCAGCCCTACATACAGTCTTCATTGGCTCGCCGTGCAAATCAGAAGCTCGCCTTTCGCTTCTTTGGACCATTCAAGGTGCTGGCTAAAATTGGTGCAGTGGCTTATCGCTTGGCGTTGCCGGAGTCGTCTGCTATCCACCCGGTGTTCCACGTCTCCCAGCTTAAGGCTTCTCACGGTAATCACGTTGTTTCTGATTCACTTCCTGATGCATTGGTGGAGTACCAGGTTCCCTTGCACGTACTGGACACTCGCTGGAGTACTGGTTCTTCCCCAGTTGAAGAGGTGTTGATCCATTGGTCCCATATGCCTCCATCACTGGCAACTTGGGAAGCGCTGGAACCACTGCGCCAGCGTTTTCCAAAAGCGCCGGCCTGGGGACATGCCGGCAGCAAAGAAGGGGAGATTGTCAGCATCGACCGTCCAGCTGACCACACCGAAGACACTACGGGAAGGCCGGCCCGTCATCCCCGGCCCAACAAGAAGATTACAGGCCCAGAGTGGATTGTGTAGACTCATTATAAGTACGGAGAAAGAGAGAGATGAGCATCGAACAGAATGCTGCCTTCCTTTTCCATTTCGAATCTTACTTGTATCTGAATTCAGTTGTTATGAGTTGAAGCTAATAGACCTAGATGTATCTGTTCTTTCTGTTCTAGTTCAATTCGTAGTATT
>JADLZK010013214.1:0-205160 GCA_015847255.1 Hyparrhenia diplandra | reverse complement strand
ATGCACACTCACCCCTATGAACACAAGTACGCAAACCCTACCCCTATGAGCACCTTCGAAGGACCGAGCCGGCAAATCTTGAAGTTCCGGTCACCACCGGCCCGCTTATCGATGGGGACGCCGCCTACCACTTAATGCACAATACCGAAAATCCTGAAATAAATCCAGATAAAGTATCACACCCGTGATTTGAACCCTCGTGGTGAGAGCCCCCCCGGCGTTTCGAGGAACGGTGGGTGCCTGGGGCCGCGGCAAAGAATTTATATGCCGTGCGCCCTCCTCAATGGCGTAGCGCAAGATGGACACGGACGCCAGCCGTTTATCCCGGTTCAGCTAACGGGCCCCTACGTCCAAATGGGGTGTGTCCTGCTGCGGTTACCTCGCACAAAGGTGAGCCTCGCAGTAGGGGGCTTACAGGCCGCATGGAGAGACGCTGGTCTCAAGCCCCACGATCGTGGTTATGGTGGTGGTGGTGAGCGGTTTCCTCCATGTGAACCTGGAGTTGAGTCGAAAAAGATCGAATCCCCCTCTATCGGGGCATTACTCCCCCTTATAGGAGAAGGAGAGAGATAATGTTTATACTGTGGACGCCTAGGTGGCTAATTCCCCGAGGCCGCACCGGCTGCATGCGCCGCCGAGGGGTTGGTCGCTTGGATGTTGCTTGGACGAAGACACGCGTCCCGATCCGGCGGTGGACGTGCCGCCCGGCGCGGCCCCGAGGGTCCCGTGAGGCGTCCCTCACAATCCACATGGCGCAGGGCCGGCCCTGCAGGTCGCCGCTGCGCGCGGGCAAGCGCCCGAGGGTCCGCCCAACGTGGGCGCTTTGACGTGCTCGGGAAATGAACGTGTCATCCCCTCGGTTTCTCGCGGTCGTGGCGAACACGTTATCGGTTCAGCTTTAAGGCCCCATCACCGGATTGGGAGACGATTCGCGCTCGCTGATTTGATCGGGCGTAATCGATGGCACCGCGCCGCCCCGCCGCGGTAATCGCATTGAATGCGGCGGCTTCCCTTCCTCCCGACGAACCTCCCACGCCCGAGGGTCGGCGACCCTAGACGGGCTAGTTGGGCCGCCTCACCCGAGGATGGAGAGCTGGTCTCCCCGGCGAGGCGGAGTTTTTGCGCCCGAGGGTGGCGAGCCAGGCCGCCCTGGACGGCGGAGATTTCTCCCGGCCGGGTGAGCTAGGCCACCCTGACGAAACGGAGATGTGTGGTCGAGTCCGAGCCATGATTTAGCCGCCGCCGACGTGGAACGTCATGGTTCGTTGTTTTGTAGAGGTCCTGACCTTGTCCTTCGTGAGCGCAATAAGCTCTTTTGGCGTCGTGGATGACTCCATTTGGGCCGCTTTTGTGGGCCGTCCCCGTAGGCCGATTTCGCCGTCATGTGAGCGCCGTGGGGCCAATGGCCTGGTCCATCGTCCGTCGGGCCGTCCCCTCCGTGCGGATGATAGCAGGCTAGGTTTTACCGGGCCTTGGCAGGCCGGCATTCTCATAGTTTGGAGAATGTCTCCGGGGCCCAATATTTAGGTCCCCGACGCAGCCCCGAGCCCCCAAGCGAGTGTGGACTTGCCCGGGTTCCGCCGCCCCGTCGCCTTGTTGTTTCTCGTGGTGGTTCGGTCTACAAGGGTGTGGCCGAGCGCACTGCTGGGTGTAGCCCCGAGGCCTCGAATGGAATGGCGGATTCCTTCGAGGTCTTTTATATCTCGCACGCCGGGCAAGACCGAAACAGCTCTTAAATTGCGCTTATTTGTGCGAGTCCTGTTCATTTTTATGCGGCAGCCCGAGGCCCCGCGCTTATGTGCGCAAGGCCGACCCAGCCTCCTCGACTTTGATTATACGCCCTCCCCGTCGCCTCCCGAAAGGGAGGGAGGAGGGGAGACACGCCACAATGCCCCGTAAGCCGAATGTGTCGTGCTCCGTGAGCGCTAGCGGGTCTGCTTGCTGGTGCCCGTGCCCTGCCGGAGCAAGGGTCGGCTATGTGATCCGTGATTCACCCCATGAGAACCCGCGACCGCTTTGCGCATCCCGGGTTTGGGCGACCAACCCCGAGGGGCCCCGGGGCCTCCCACGGATGGGACATTCTATAAGCAAGACCCGCGGCCTTAAACACGTTCAGAAATCCAGCCCTGTGGGGCCCGCATAGCCGGTTGTGCATTTCTCCCGTCCCCCCGGCTCTAAGTTATCCCGAGGCGATCAGAAACCCCCTGTGGCCCAAATTTCGGCAACCTCTGAACGTAGAGTGTGTCAGCCGAGGCTCGTTGCTTTTCGCCGGGGCGGGAACCGTCAACGATCGACTTTTTACCCTCGTGGTCGCGCGCCGCCGGATATGGGTGGCGGGACGGCTTACCCCCCCGAAGACGAGGCGCCTAGTCGCCACGCCGGGGCGGCGCGATCGTTGCAGCCCCGATGGGACGCGGCCCACGCCTTCTTGTCGTGGCTGAGACCGAGGGTTCCGTCAAGGTGCATTAATGCGCCCGACGGCCTCCACCGCGCTGCTTGGTCGTTGGATGAGCGGTTCCCGCCTCCATCATGGGCCGCCCATTCCAGAGTCGGTTCGATTGCCCAGGCCGGCGGTTTGCCTTCCCTTCCCTATAAATGTGGGGTCGGAAGGGCGGGCGATAGTTGCTCCCCTTGCGCGCTTCGCCTTTCTTGCCTTCTTGTCGCAAAGAATCGAGATAGAGAGATAGTGTGAGAGATTAAGGGAGAGATTCACTTGCCTCGTGCTCGTGTGATCGGGTTGCTAGCTGGTTGCCACCCTTCGCCTCCCTTTACCCATGGCGCAAATGGGTAGCTTGACTGGCGTGAGGGAGGTGCTTGATGCCGAGCCGTGGCCGAGGCCGACAACCGAGGAGAAACTCCAGCGTCCTCGTCGACGAAGGGCTTCTTCGTCCCCGCACCGACGGCGCGGCCGGAGTGGATTGCTCCTGATTGACCGAGGAGGAGCCTAACCTCCCGATGGCTACGTGGTGAGCTTGATGGATCTTCACCGCCACTTTCGTATGCCGGCAGCCTGCTCTCATTCTCGGGCGATCCTCCACTACTATGAAATCGAGCTTCATCATCCGCCCCTCAAACTCGATCTCCCAGCCGCCATCTTCGCCACCCTTTGTGAGGGATTCCCTCGGATCGAGCCGCATTGGGACCTCCTTCGGTTGTGGTTCTTCAAGGCGGACCTTACCACCGCCTCTGGTCGCGCAGGGCCAACCACGGAGGCGCCGCTGGAGGCCGTGGTGCTCCGTGTGCGCCGGAGCGCACGAGGCCGAACCGAGCCGATGGGTACATCGCCTCCAAGCTCACCTCCTCCAACAAGGGGTGGCAAGATCGGTGGTTCTACCTCCGCAACGACGAGAACGCGCTTCCCGTACACCGGGCGTGTCCTCAAACACGCCCGCAGAAGTGGAACTCGGGTCCCCTGAGGATCATCATCGGTTGGAGGGCCTAAGGCGGCGATCCCGCGCCCCGAGGGAAGGACGTGAATGCCGCCGCCGTGGTTGCCGCTTTCCATCGGCGTCGGGTGTTGCCGCTGATGGCTCGCCCCTTTGCTCATGTGCCGATGACCCCGAGGCCGCGGTCTTGGTGCGTCTTGGATGTGTCGCCTTCTACTTTCCACCGATGGCCCGGCCAAGAGGGTGAGGGATGCGTTGGTCCAACACCCCGACACGTATCCCCGAGATCCCCATGCGCCCGACCGAGGGTATATCTCCCCGGTAAGTGCTTCTTGACTTCGTGTCCTTGCATGGCTTCGGTGCATTGTCGCCATGGCGCTTCACTCTTCTTCCGCGGGTCGCCCGATTACCGCGACTCTCCGCCTGTGCCGCATTGATGCCGACGCGCGGGCGCGAACCGTGCTCGAACGAGCTACGCCGGCGCCGGCGCTGAAGAAGGAGGAGAGGAAGAAGAGAAACGTGGCTCGCGAGAAGCGCCGCCGAGCAAAGAGGCGGGGCGAGTCACCCCACACCTCGACCACCGAAGAGGACGAGGATCCGAGGATCGCCCGCGTGAACTCGTCCGATGACGACGTGGCGCCTGGATAGACCGAGCCATGGGGCTCCCGACCATGTCGGGCTTCGCTACGAGCCCGAGCCCGAGCCCGAGGCGCCCCGGGATCGCCGACGCCGGTGCGCCCGAGGGCTCTTCCGGCCGAGTCCTCGTGACCATTGGCGCCGCCACGAGGCACCTCGGGCGCAGGTGGTGAGGCCCGAGGAGAAGAGTCGACACCTCCCGCCGCTGGTACCCCCGGGCCGCTGAAGCACGGCTCCGGGGACGAGCCGGCACCCCGTCCCGATCCAGCCCCGCGGCGCACGGTAACATCGGGGGGGACGGCGCGGCTGCCGAGTGCGACGCCGAGGTCGCAGCCATCCCGAGCCTCGCCAACGCCGAGGGCGATCCTCGGGCCGTGGAGTTTCCTTTCGCCTTCGATTTTGACCTTCTTCCGCATATGATTGCTTTGTCCCGACACGTTCTTGACTTCAGGAAACGGGGTCGCCTCGCTGGCTCTGCACCCCAAGAAGGCCTTGAAGGCTAGCGCTTCACCGTCAGCCCAGCTGGGTCGGGGTCGTCCGCCAAGATATCGTGGCCGCCCTCGTCGATCCCTCCCGTGGCGCGCCCCGAGCCCCGTGTGGGGCCCCGACCGAGCCGGCCGCCGAGGCCACCCCCCGAGGTGGTGCAGCCCCCCGTGGCGATGGTGGGTCGGCCACTCACCATGGTGGTCGATACGGAGGGCTCTCGGCCGTGGCCCATGACGCCGCCCAGCCGGAGCAGACGGCGCCATTCGGCGGGGGTCGTGGGCGCGCCGCCCATCCCGAGGAGTCGGGCCCCTTTGTCCGGAGTTCTCGCAAGAGGAGCTCTTCATGGCGGCGAGACGCCGCAAGTCCCCGCCAGCCGACCTTCGCCGACCGGGTTCACGAGGCGCGTAAACCCCGACTTCCCGCTACTCCACGTGTCCCGGTTCGAGGCGCCCTTGGCGGCCGGCCGCCCTCGCCATGACGAGGACGGCGCCCGGTCGGCCCGAGGGCCCCCGGACTTCTACCGGTCCGGGTTCCCTGAGCCGCGGAGCTGCCTGGGGGGAGATGTATCCTTCCGAGCCGACCACCGGGCGGTCCGCCTTTGACCCCCGGTGGCACGCCCCCGGGGCCCGGCCGCCGCGGGTGGCCGACGACCGCCCGAGGTCCCGGGAGTGGAGAACCCACGAGCGTGATCCGCCGGGCACGCCGAGGGCTTGGCGAGGATCGGGGACGCCATAACCGGCCGACTTGCGCAGGTCGACGCGTAAGTGTCTTGATTGTTATCCCCACCGCATGTCTTCTATGCTTGTGTCTTGATGGGTAATGTCGCCGTTGCAGACTCTCCGTCGCTTCGCCCGAAAGTCCGAGCTCCTTCGCCAGAAACGTTCGAACCGGAACGCCCTTGGTCAAACCCTCGGGTAAAGTTGATCGAGGCCCGTGAGCGAGACCTCCCGGCTTGCTGCCCTTGCCGAGGAGAGGGAGTCCCAACGGCGGACCCCCGGAGGCCGAGGTTGTCAAGGCCAGTCCGAGGCCAGCAAAGTGGCGGGCCGACATGGCTCGATGAGCCATGATTTTGAAGAGGCTCGATCCAAATCCCTCCAGTCCCGAAGGAGGCCCATGACGAGCGGGACCGGTCCCGGAGGAGGCGACGAAGCAAAGGAGATGTGTGATGCCTTGAACACTCGCATCGGCGAGTTGGTGTCCGAGGGCGACCCCTCGTGAAGGAGAGGGAGGAGATCCGCAAGTCGCCGCGGATGAGCACGGCGTGATGCCGGGCGGCAACCGAAGTGCCAAGGTGCGCTTTTCTTCCCTTAGTGAGCTTTGCCTTCGCCGCCTTGTCTTGCTAACCTCGGCTTTGAGCACCAATTTCCGTAAGCGAGAAGGTCCGGACCGAGGCCGTGAACACCGCGGCCACGCCGGGCGCAGGGACCGGAGCAGAGCGTAAGTCGTACCAGAGCCGGAAGAGGCCTTGTCGACTTCGCCCGCCGCTTTGGGGGCGACAACCCGGAGGTTGGCCCCCCACGCAGCAGCCGCCCGAGCGCCGTGGGTGGCTACCTCAGTCCGAGCTCCAAACGCCTTCCGGCCCGGCCACGGACATGTATGGCCGCCGCTCTCACTTCCCGATGGAGTCCAATGTGCCGGATGGCGCTGAAAGGCTTCTTCCTTGGTTCCGACGACGAGGAGGAAGTTGATCCCGCCGAGAGGGATGCCGCCGACGCCGCCAAGACTCGACGTTATGCGACTGTGGACGGCGCCGCGACCCGCTGGCCTCCCGCTCGAGGATGAAGTGTGTCCCCCGTACTCCCCATAGAGTCAACCTATGAGGCGGACACCTGAGATGGTGGACGCCCAGCCCGAGGATGCGCCGGCGGGTCCGACGCCCCTCCCTCGGAAGCAGCTTGTCGAGGGTGTCGCCGCGTCGAAGCTTCCTCGTCGGCCTGCCGTGAGGCGTAAGTGGATGAAGCCCATCCCGCCCCCTCCGACCTCTCCTTGTATGGAAAAATTGGAGCTTGTGAGATGGATATACATAAACAATGGCGCCGCCCGAGGTCTATGGCCTTGGCGGGTGCATTTATGTTTATGTTGCGTTTCTCAAATTTGTTCGTTTGTTGTGTGGTCGGGTCGCTACTTTCTCCGCTCGCCGCGGTAACCGTGGACGCCATGGGGCAGTCCATACGGATGCCACTAGGCGGTCCGCTTGCCTCGGTTACCTTGCTTTGGATTTGTGCGTGAGCGACCTTCGCAACTTAAACGATTGTTTAGAGAATGCGCAAGAAAACTTTTTTTTTTGAAAAAAGTTTTGAAAAAGGAAGGGAGGGGATCTCCCGAGGGGTCCTCCCGAGGGGGTCCCCATGTAGCCCCGAGGGTGTTTTTAGTCTTGTGCCGGACGAGGCTAAGACTCCTTTAAGGTTTACACGAAGCACTTTTTTCGTAAAAGATGTAGATCTTTTATTGAGTGAAAAAAAACCGATGTTTGACTTCTAGTGCGGAATTTAAGGGTAGAAGCGACGTAGTCGTTTCTATGTTCCGGCGTTGGAGTAGACTTCGCCCCTTCTCGCTTTTTCGCTTTGTAGGTCCCGGCCTTAATATTTCGGCGATGAAATAAGGCCCTTCCCAGGGTGGCGTGAGTTTGTGACGCCCTTTGTTGTCTGTCTTCAGCCTTGAGCACGGGGTCGTTGATTTGGAACTCCCCGAGGCTTCACCGCTGGCGTGATACTTGCGCAAAGCTTGTTGGTATCTTGCCGAAAAAGCGGAGCGCAACGTCACGGGCTTCATCTACTTGGTCGATGGAGTCTTGCCTCGCCCTGCTGTTGCCTTGCTCAGTGTAGGCTCGCAGCCTTGGGGACCCATATTCAATGTGTCGTAGGCAAGATCGCCTCGCCCCGTGACTAGAAAGAATGGGGTGAACCCCCGTGGGCTCGGCTTTTCGCTGTTCGAAGGCTCCATAGAACCGACGGCAGCTCTTGGTACCATCTTTCCCCGTATTGGTTTAGCCGATTGAAGATCCTCGGCTTGAGCCCTTGCAGGATCATGCCGTTGGCACGCTCCACTTGACCGTTGGTCTTCGGTGTGCTACGGCCGAGGTATCCACTCCTCGACGCCATAGTCGTTGCAAAAGTCGAGGAACTTCTTCCCCACGAAGTTGGTCCCGTTGTCCGTGATGATGGAGTTCGGGACTCAAACGGAGATGATATCCGTAAAGAATTTCACCGTTTCCCTCGTGGTGAGGGTTCACCACGGGTCGAGCTTCGATCCATTTGGAGAACTTGTCAACGGCGACTAGGACGTGAGTGTGTCCTCCCCGGCGCCCTTTTTCAGGCCCAATCATGTCGAGTCCCCACACCGCAAATGGCCACGTGAGAGGTATGGTTTGCGTTGCTTGAGCCGGAGGTGCGTCCCGCGCGCGTAGAATTGGCATTCTTTTGCGTGCACGCACGACTTGGTTCGCGTCGCACCGCCGAGGGCCGCAGAAGCCTTGCCTCGAAGACTTTACCGACTAGAGTCCCTGGGCGGCGTGATGGCCACACTCCCTGAGTGTCCTCGAGCAGTTCTTGGCCTTCACCCGAGGGTATGCATCGCATGTATACTCCCGAGGCTCCTCTCTTGTAGAGTTCTCCTTTCTCCCCAATCAAGTGTGAAGGGGATTTCGCCTTCGGCCAACCCCGCGAGCCTCGGTCTTATCCTCGGCAGCTCTCCCCGGGTGAGGTACTCCATCACGGTTTTCTCCCGCAAATGTGGACCTGGCCGACCGCCATAGCTTCGGTGTGGCTTGTTGCGTGCCGCCCTCGTGAGCCCCGAGGGTACTTCCGAGGGGGTGTACTTGACCGAGGGTTTATCGAGGTCTCGTGAGGACGTTCGGGGAACGGCACCGGGTTGCCGCGACCTTGGCCGCCTTCATCCGCGGCCTCGCTGTAGTGTCTCACAGATGCTTGTGTTCAAGCCCATGGGATTTTTCCTCCACTTTGCGCACTTCCCGACAATACGCCCCATCTTCGGTCGGGCACGCCGAGGCCTTCATGACTTGGTCGATGACCAACCGCGAATCCCCCGGTTTCCAACCGCCGGATTCCGAGGTCCGCCGCGATCCGAGACTGTTGACCGCCGTATTCTCGCGACGCTGTTGGAGGCAGAAAATGCAGCCGGATGGCATACCTCGTGAATCCCGAGGGGTGAGATGAAGAGCAAACCAGCCCCCGCCCCGCCTTCATCATGGATCCATCAAAGTACATGGTCCAGCACTCGGCTTGATGGGCGCTGGGGGTAGCTGTGTCTGTCGTCCACGGCCACAAAGTCGGCCAGACTTGAGACTTGATCGCCATGCGGGGGGCAGAACGATATAGTTTCGCCCATGAGCTCCACCCGCCCACTTCGCCACTCTCCCCGTGGCCTCCTCGGTTTTGGAGGATCTCGAGGGGGAACGAGGATACCATGGCAACCGGGTGCGCGAGGAAGTAGTGGCGGTTTTCTTCGTGGTCGCACGATGGCGTACAATAGCTTCTCTCGCATCTGCGAATACCTCGCCTTGGTGTCGGAAAGGACTTCACCGATGAAGTAAAATGGCGTTGAACTCGCAACATGTGTCCCTCTTCCCGACGCCAACTACACGACTACCGCCGACTACCCGGGTAGTGGCCGTGACGTATAAGAGCAGGTTTCTCCCGGGTTTGGCGGCACTAGGACCGGTGGGTTTGTTAGGCTTCTTGAGGTTGCCGAGGGCCTCTTCGGCCTCGGGGTCCGTGCAAAGTGCTCGGACTTGCGCAGAGCCGGTAGAGGGGCAGACCCTTCTCCCCGAGGCATGAGATGAACCTCGCTTAATGAAGCCAGGCAGCCCATGACCTTCTCAGACTCCTTGAGATCTTGGATCGGACCCATTTTGGCGATTGCGCCAACCTTGGTCGGGTTTGCTTCGATGCCTCGTTGAGAGACGGTAAAACCCAAAGAAGATCCCTGGGGACCCCAAATACGCATTTTTCTGGGGGTTGAGCTTGACTCCTTCTTGTTTAGGCACTCGAAGTTTTCCCGAGGTCGCCCACGAGGTCCGACGTTTTCTTGGATTTGACCACTATGTCGTCGACGTAGGCCTCCACGATCCTTCCGATGAGTTCCCGAAGATGATTTGCATGCACCGCTGGTATGTTGCCCCAGCTTCCTCTCACCAAGGGCATGGTGAGGTAGCAATACATCCCGAAGGGTGTTATGAACGAGGTCGCGAGCTGGTCGGACTCTTTCATTTTGATCCGGTGATAACCGAATACGCGTCAAGAAAGGACAACGTTTCACATCCCGCAGTGGAGTCGACAATTTGGTCGATTCGAGGCAAAGGAAAGGGAACTTTCGGACATGCTTTGTTGAGACTAGTGTAGTCCACACACATCCGCCATTTCCCATTCTTTTTCTCTACTAATACAGGATTAGCTAACTACTCGGGGTGGAATACTTCTTTATGAATCCGCCTCCGGAGCTTGTGGATCTCCTCGCCGATGATCTTCCGCTTGGCGCATCAAAACGCGCAAGCGCTGCATGACCGGCTTTGAGCCCGGCCGGATGTCTAGGGAGTGCTTTCGGCGACATCCTCGGTATGCCCGGCATGTCCGAGGGTCCCCACGCAAACGTCTTGGCATTCGCGCGGAGGAAGTCGACGAGCACGGCTTCCTATTTAGGATCCAGGTCCGAGCTGATGGTCAGCAGCTTCTCCTTCGGGTTCTTGGGATCGAGTGGGATCTTTTTGGTGCCCGAGGAGGGCTCGAAGCTCCCAGCGCGGTGCTTGGCCTCATGCTCGATCATGATTTCGTCAAAAGCTTCTCTTCGCATCGGCGATGAGTGCCTCGGCAATGGCGAGTGCCTCGGCATACCCACGCCTCCACGTCGCACTCGTATGCATGATGGTGTGAGGGGCCGGTCGTGATGACACCCTTCGGCCCCGGCATCTTGAGCTTGAGGTATGCGTGTAGTTCGGGACAGCCATGAACTTGGCGTAACAGGCCGCCCGAGGAGTGCGTGGTAAGTACCGCGGACCCCAAGGATCTCAAATGTGAGAGTCTCTTGCCTGAAGTTCGAGGGGTCACCGAAGCAAACCGGTAAGTCGATCCGCCCGAGGGGCTTTAGCCTGCTTGCGGGGGACGCTCATTGAATGCCGGCCCTCCAGGGCGGATCTTGACTTGTCTACCTCGAGGAGGTCGAGGGTTTCTTCGTAGATGAGGTTGAGGTCGCCCCTCCGTCCCATAAGGACTTTGGTGAGCCGAGTGTTGGCGATGATGGGGATCCACCACCAGTGGATAAGCCCCGGGTTCGGGATGTGCCGGGGTGATCCGACCGGTCGAAGGTGATGGCCTCGGTCCGACCACTTGCGCAGCCTTCGGGTTGCCGGCTCCGTGGCATAGACCTCCCGACGCCCTTCTGCGCCGTCGCACGGACATGTTGCCGTGCCGCCGAAGATCATGAAGCGCTTATTCACCTTCGAACTCCCGTTGCCCTTGGCGCCACCCTCGGGAGCCTCTTCTTCTTCACCCTCGGGGATGGCCTTGAGCTTGGCGAAATGTTGGCGCACCCTCTTGCACTCCCCGAGGGTATGCTTGACCGGTAGCTATGGTTCCGCATGGCTTCTTGAGCATGTCATCGAAGGTTTCTTGTGGGGGGGGCCCCCCCTTGCGATCGACCGCAGCCACCATGTCTTCATCGTCCGCTTGGGCGGCGTGGCCCTTTGCCCTTGCGGCCCTTATCTTTCTTCTTTTCTTCTTGCCCTCCCGAGGTTGCGATCCCTGGGCTCCTCTTCCTTGCGCTTTCCACCGCCAGAGCCCCGACCGAACAGAGCCCCGACAAATTCTCCTCACCGTTGGCGAACTTGGTGGCGATGTCCATCGGCTTCGTTTGCCTCGGTGGGGAGTTCGGCGCCCCAGCTTCTTCTTCACGAGGTCTCGGCAAGTGGTGCCGCCAAGAAGGCCCCGATGACGTCCGAATCCGTCACATTAGGGAGCTCGGTCCGCTGCTTGGAGAAGCGCCGGATGTAGTCGCCAGGATTCATCGGATTTTTGTCGGCAGCGAGATCCCACGAGTTACCCGGCGTAGGTATGTGCCCCGAAGTTTCGCGGAAGGTTCTCACCAAGTCCGCCCGGCTTGATATGAGGTTGGGTGGAAGGTGTTCCAGCCAAGCTCGGCGCACTGAGAGGCACAGGGGCAAATTTCGATTATCACTTTGTCATCGTGTGCCCCCTACGAACCGGCATGCCAAAACCGATAGTCGTCCAGCCCATACCTCGGGACGGGTCTCTCCCCGTGTACTTCTCGAGATGGCTCTGGGGCCCGAAACGCAAGCAGGAGTGGTGCCCTCCCGATGTCCCCGGTGAAGGCCCGAGGCCCGGGCGGATCGTGGAGTACCCTCGGTCCCTCTCGACCTGCCTGTGGCGTTTCGTCCCCGCTTTGTCGTCCCGAGGCGAGCCACCTTCGTGGCGAGCCCGCCGCCGCGGGATCTCGCCCCGAGGTCGGGGCGCCCGGCCAAGGTCCGCGGACGGGTCTTCTATGCGTTCCCGCACCGGGCGGTTGCAATAGCTTGTCGCCGAGGCGCCCCCGACCGGCCTTGCCGGGGCTCGGCTCGATCCGGTGGATCGAGCCCCGCCGACTTCGCCCAGATTCCTCCCGCCGCCGTGACGTCCACGGCCCGATCCCGGAAGCGGAACTCTCGCCTCATTGCACCGCCGCCCCTTGTCAAGGAGTTGACGGAAGCCTTCGTATGCGCCTACCCTCGGTAGTGGAGGGCTCGCATTTCTCGTACCAACATGGCAGCCGCCGCCGCCACGCTGAGGCTGGCTCGTTGAACGGGGCCGCTATGCCGGGATTGAGGCACTCCAAATACGGTCCGCCGCGCCCGCCGCCATTGTGAGCTTGAGGTGCCCTCGGGGCTTGCTCGCCGAGCCCGCCCCCCGCTGGATGTTTTGCTCCGGTCCGCCGGAGTCGCGCATTCCGCCCGGATTCGTTCCCGCAAATCTCGTAGCCGGGCGTTTTGGCCGGGCAGTGCCGCACCGCTACCGATGGACCGGGGCGGCCGCCGGCGCTGAACTTGTCGCGGGCGGTACGTCCGCGCCGTCTTCACCGGAGACGCCGAAACTGCCATCCTGTGGTGGGACCTCGACATCGAAGCATTCCCGCGTGGGGTCATAGTACTGCGTTTCATCGCCGCGGCACGGTGCGCCGAACGCCGGGAGGAGGTTTCGATTTTTCGGACGGTAGAGCGAGTCCCTCAGCCCCGGGACCAGCCCCGATTGAACCCCGGAGGGGGGTATGACGACGGTCGCCCCGCATCCCGTGGAGGATGCGCGCTCCGAAGTGAATGTCCAAGGGATAACGCCCCGCGGAACGACGGGTGGTCCGCTCGTGCTCTCCCGGGCGAAGGCTTCCACCGAGGTTTCATGCCGGCGACGATTCACCGGGACTCCTCCCAGATGTCCGGAACGGAGGCGTTTTTCCGATGATTAGGGTTTCGGTACCCCGCCACGAGTGGGTGGCGGGTAAGGTATTTCCCGGGGCCTAGGGTTCCGGGAGCCCTTCTCGCGAGTCGGCGCCGGGATACGCCGACGGATTCGTAATCCGTTGCTTGACGCGCGCCGCGCGCCGATGGTCCGCCTTTGCCCGCCTTGCGCGGCGGCGCCCGGATGATGGGCTTGCCGCGGTGGCGATGCCGTCCCTCCCTTCTACCGGTACGTCGGGTAGAAGGATCATCTCGTAGTTGTGGCCGAGCGCCACAAATGCCGCGTTCCAAAGAACAGTGGTGTTCCGCGCGGAGCTCGTGTTCCGGCGAGCGGTGGTGGAAACGGGCGCGAAAAACGCCATGAGGGCCGATGGAGATGCAGATCGCACACGGCGTCCCCTACCTGGCGCGCCAACTGTCGGCGTTTCGAGGAACGGTGGGTGCCTCGGGTGCCGGCAATAAAGAATTTATATGCCGTGTGCCCCCTCCCTCAATGGCGTAGCGCAAGATGGACACGGGACGCAGCGGTTTATCCCGGTTCAGCCAACGGGGCCCTACGTCCAGCGGGGGTGTGTCCCGCCAGTGTTACCTCGCTCAAAGGTGAGCCTGCAGTAGGGGGTTTACAGCGGCAGCGGGGAGAGACGCGGGTCTCAAGCCCCACGATCGTGGTTATGGTGGTGGTGGTGAGCGGTTTCCTCCATGTGAACCGGAGTTGAGTCGAAAAGATCGAATCCCCTCTAATGGGGCATTACTCCCCTTTTATAGGAGAAGGAGAGAGATAATGTTTATACAGTGGACGCCTAGGTGGCTAATTCCCGAGGCCGCACCGGCTGTACGTGCGCCGCCGAGGGGTTGGCTGGCTTGGATGTTGCTTGACGAAGACACGCGTCCGATCCGATGGTGGACGTGCCGCTCCCCGGCGCGCCCCCGAGGGTCCCGTGAGGCGCCCCTCACAATCCACATGGCGAGGGCCGGTCCCGCAGGTCGCCGGCTATGCGTGTCAAGTGCCCGAGGGTCCGCCCAACGTGGCGTTTTGACGGTGCTCGAAATGAACAAAGTCATCCTGGTTTCCCGTGCCGTGGCGTAACACGTTCTGGTTCAGCTTTGGCGTCCCATCACGGATTGGGGAGACGATTCGGCAGCTCGATTTGATCGGGCGTAATCGATGGCACCGGCGCGCCGGCCGTGCAATCGCATTGAATGCGGCGGTTTCCCTTCCTCCGACGGAACCTCCCACGCCCGAGGGTCGGCGACCCTAGACGGGCTAGTTGGGCCCTCCTCACCCGAGGATGGAGAGCTGGTCTCCCTCGGGCGCAGGCGGAGTTTTTGCGCCCGAGGGTGGTGAGCTAGGCCGCCCCTGACGGCGCGAGATTTCTCCCGGCCGGTGAGCTAGGCCGCCCTCGACGAAAACGGAGATGTGTGGTCGAGTCCGAGCCATGATTTAGCCGCCGCCGACGTGGAACGCCATGGTTCGTTGTTTTGTAGAGGTCCTTGACCTTGTCCTTCGTGAGCGCAATAAGCTCTTTTTTTTTTGCGCCGTGATGACCCATTTGGGCCGCTTTGTGGGCCGTCCGTGGGCCGATTTCGTCGTCATGTGAGCGTCGTGGCCAATGGCCTGGTCCATCGTCCGTCGGGCCGTCCCTCCGTGCGGGATGATAGCAGGCTAGGTTTTACTGGGCCTTGGCAGCCTACAGATTCTCATAGTTTGGAGAATGTCTCGGGGGCCCAATATTTAGGTCCCCGACAAGAAGCCCCCGAGCCCCCCGAGCGAGTGGGACTTGCCCGGGGTTCGCCGCTCCCCGCCGCCTTGTTGTTTCTCGTGGTGGTTCGTCTACAAGGGGTGCGCTGAGCGCACTGCTGGGTGTAGTTTCCCGAGGCCTCGAATGGAATGGCGGATTCCTTCGAGGTCTTTTTATATCTCGCACGCCGGCAAGACCGAAAACAGCTCTTAAATTGCGCTTTTATTTGTGGAGTCCTGTTCATTTTTGCGTGGGCAGCCCGAGGCCCGCGCTTTATGTGCGCAAGGTCGACCCAGCCTCCCTCGACTTTGATTATACGCTCCTCCGTCGCCCTCCCGAAAGGGAGGAGGAGGGGAGACACGTCACAATGCCCCCGTAAGCCGAATGTGTCGTGGCTCCTGAGAGCGTTGTAGCGGTCCGTTTGCTGGGTGCCCGTGCCCTTGCCGGAGCAAGGGTCGGCTATGTGATCCAGATTCACCCCATGAGAACCCGCGGACCGCTTAGCGTATCCCGGTTTGGGCGACCAACCCCCCGAGGGCCTGTAGGGCCTCCCACGGATGGGACATCTCTATAAGCAAAGACCCGCGGGCCTTAAACACGTTCAGAAATCCAGCCCCAGGGGCCCCGTATAGCCGGTTGTGCATTTCCTCCCGTCCCGGCCTCGGGTTATCCCGAGGCGATCGTGAAACCCCCCGTGGCCCAGCCCGCAACCTCGAACGTAGAGTGTGTCACCCCGAGGCTCGCTTTTGGTTTCCGCCGGGGCGGAACCGTCAACGGATCGACTTTTACCCCTCGTGGCCTCCAAGCGCCCGCCGGATATGGGTGGCCGGACGGCTTTACCCCTGACCGAAGACGAGGCGTCTAGTCGCCACGCCCTCGGGTGGCGCGATCAATTGCAGCCGATGGGACGCCCTTACGCCTTCTTGTCGTACGGAGACCGAGGGTTCCGTCAAGGTGCATTAATGCGCCCGACGGCCCAATCGCGCAGCATCGCGTAGCAAATCCACCTTCAAAACCGCCGATGGAGGTAATTTGCATGGTTTGAAAAGTTGAGGGAGGTGATATGTCCGGTTTTCGAGGTGAGGGAGGAAAAGAAACTTTCGTGATAGTTGGGGAGGAAATCCAGACTTTTTCCGGTTAGTATGAAGCAAGCCCACACAAAAAGGCCTCAGCTGACCAGCCCACCAGGCCCATGCCAGTCTCCCATCTACTCTCGGCTGTGGCATGGGCCTGATGGGCTGGTTAGTTGAGGCGGCCTCTTCCTCCCGTTCACTAGCTTCTCTTCGCGGCGTCACGTGACTTTTCGCATCTCTCTCTTTCCTTCCTGGCGGCGACGGCTGGTCGAACGAACGCCGCCGCCCTTGGCTAGGTTTTCGTCAGGCCCTTCTCCGGCGACGACCATCCACCAGGTACCCATCGCTTCCCCTCCACTCCACTCCCCTGTCCTTCACGCTCTGTGAAACGGAGCACCCCAAGCCCCCCCCTTGGGTAAGCTATCTGTGTTGGGATCTGACCCCCGTCATGAATTTGGGTGCTAATTTTGTTCCACTGTTTGCAGTTTTTCAGGGGCCGACTGAGCCTGCAGTAGCTCGAGTTGTTAAGGCACTATGGTGAAATTTTTTTTCCCCTGCTGTTTGTTTCCTCTTTGGGTGCCCGCCCTCGCGGCCTCGCCTTGTTGTTGTTGTTGTTAGGGTGGCGGCGGAGTTCGATTGACGCGCCTCTCTTGGTGTGCCCGCAGTTGTTCTTCTCCTACTTCAAGGAGCTCGTGGGGAAGGAGGTGACAGTGGAGCTCAAGAACGACCTGGCCATTCGTGGGACGCTGCACTCGGTTGACCAGTACCTCAACATCAAACTGGAGAACACCCGCGTCGTTGACCAGGACAAGTATCCCCACATGGTATGTATGTCTGCATATATGTCTACTGTTGTGTCTGATTGTTATGCTAGCACGAAATTCGTGCCCTCGAGCTTAATCCTATTAATTACCTGGTAGAGTTCGTAGGCTACTAGAGAGTTTGTAGGCTATGAGTTAGATTGTTGCTCCTTCCTTGGTTGCTTTATGCTCACCCTTGTTTGATATCCACTTGGTGGGAACTAGGAACTGCTGGGAAAGGCCATAGTAGTAGCAGTTTACTACTCCCATTTTCCAGCATCTTTGGTAGGGTGATGGAAGGTTTCTCCTATGTTGTATAAATAAAGGCCAGAAGGGATGTGTTACTGGCATTCTTGCTGCAGACCTTACAATACTAATTGCATAACTGTGCACTCGATTTTTAGTGGACTCACTCTTAAAATGGACTGTCAAAACTTAGTGTTTGGGTGACTTGATGGTGCTCATGTACATACATACAGAACAGAAACACAAAGTTCTTGTTGCAACCTTTAGTATTTGGTTCCGAGGACAAGGTGGGACTGTCCTAGTTTTCGTGGTGTTTGGTTGGGTGACAAGAGGGGACAGAGTCATCCCACTAGCTAATATTCCACATATTTGCGGGGCAACCCTGTCCCTCAGAAAAAGGCGGTCGAACAAGGGCTGAATGGGGCACGGACAGGTGCAGGCACAACCCAGCAGGGGCTGTATGGTGCGCAACCAAGCAGTGGCTGGGGCGACGGCGGCCATGGCGCCAACGGGTGACAGCCGGCATCAGCGGCATGGTAGTAGACTGCTCGGATGGGCAGGGCGGGGCGGGGCTAGTTGGCCAGATGGGGTGTGGACAGGCAGGGCACCAGTGGCCATGACATGGCTGGACGGAGCTGGCCAGAGTAGAGTGGGTGAGAAAGAGTTGGCTGGGCACCACCGAACCGGCGGCGCGGGGGCCCAGACGAATGATAGTGGGTGGTGGCCTTCTCGGCGGTGGGACGAAGATTAGTAAGGAACTGATAGTTAGGGCCGGATAACAGTTGCAGATGGACAAATATCTGCTATCCTTGTAATCCCTTCTTGTCCCATCCCTCTGAATCAAACACAGCCTAATTGCATATGTTTGCTGGTAACTGGTAGAAGATTACCCTAATACTGACTGCCAGAACACAGTGCTTGGGTAATTCAATGGTGTCCATTGTCCTATAGTCACTTTATCCTTGAAGAATTCATATATAGTCACTTTTACACTGTGCACTGAACCTTCACATTCTCATGTCTTATTGAGTCCCTCTAGCATGTGCCTGATGTGCTTTCTGATAAATATCGTATTGTACTGTAAATTTATGAAACACTGTAGTCTGTGAATGAAAGTTCTGTTCCTAAATCATGGCCCAGAAGTTTATTTTTCTCGAATATGCAGGAGAGCTGTATATCATTGCATTAATTAATACTGACTGGAACTAATCACCTATGATTGCGATGAAAGACATGACCTGAGACCCTCTAAACATCATCAAGAACTGTGTGCCGGGACAGTCCCTTACCACCAGCCAAAGACCATAGAAGGGCTTCCTCCCAAGCAAGGTTCAACGCTGTAGACAATCTAGGCGTAGCTCCGTTGAAGACACAATCGCTTCGATGTTTCCAGATTGTCCAGGCTCCTAGGATAATGAGGGAATTCAGTCCCTTTTGCGCATCATTGCTTGCTGTCAAGACTGCCTTGTCCCACCAATCATCAAAGGAGGAAACATTTGGCCGCACGGCTAGTGCTGCCAGACCGATGCTATGTAGAATGTAATACCATAATTGTCTTGCAAACACACAACCAATGAGAAGGTGCTGGATGTTCTCTTCTTCTTGATCACATAGCAGACAACGGTTCGGGTGAGGAAGACCTCTTTGAGCCAACCTGTCTGCTGTCCAGCAGCGATTGTGAACAACCAACCACATAAAGAAACGGCACTTAGGGGCGCCAAGATTTCCAGATGCGCTCATATGGGGTGAAACTGAGGGCTCCCTCAAAAAGTGCATCATAGGCTGATTTAGCTATATATTTACCTGAGGCGGAAAGCCTCGAATATGCCTATCAGGGATCCCCTCCTGCAAAATTATATCCTCTATCATATCCGTAACTCAAGATATTCCATTAAAGCTTGCACAGGCATTTCCCCTGGATATCTTCTGTCCATTTCATCTCATCAAGAGCAGTCATCACAGTGCGTCTGCGTACTCTTCTTTTGGGTACTAGAACATACTGATTGGGTGCAATATCCGGAATGCTCTTACCAGCCAACCATTTATCCTTCCAAAAAAAAGGTATTGGCACCATCACCAATTTCAGTAATAATGGCCGGAGAGAGGAGACATTCAGCATCCTCACTAACTTGCAGTGACAAACTAGCCCAGGGTTTATTAGGTTCAGACTTTTTGAGCCATGGCCATCTCACTCTTAGTGCAACACTCAGAGATTCAGATCAGAAATTCGAGCCTACCTACTCCTTTGCTCGACAAACCTTGAGCCACGTAATGAGACAATGTCCACCTTTTGCTTCCTTGCGTCCTCCACATGGACCCTCTTCTGATTTTGTCAATGGCCTTGATTGCCCAGGGAGGTAGATCAATTGTCATGCCTAGATAGATTAGCATGGCTGTCAAGACATATTGCACTTGCACTACCCTACCAGCCCGTGTCATCAAGTCTGCCTTCCAACCCGGTATCATGTCCCAGAAGTTGTGTAAGTTAAATAAATATAATCGATCTAGTCGCTGTCTGCCTCCACTCCTATGTATGAATGACCTCAATTTTGTAGAAGGATGCTTAGATAGATGCAATGCAAGGTTGTGGGGGCATGCCAGCTGTATCAGTTGCTGATCTTGTTCTGGTTGTCTAAACTTCTGAATTCACACCTAATTCTGAATGTATTGATCATTGATAAATGAACCCTTCATGAATAACACTCAAATCTGCTAAATGTTCTTGGAAGTGTTACTGATGTTTGCACATAAAATTTTAAAACCTTTTTAATTCCCTGGCAAGCTATAGGTAGACAAGTCGAGTGCAAGATATAGGTTTCCTTTCTATTGTTCTTGATAATGGAAGTAATCTGATGGTCTCAACTAAATAAGAAAAGAAAGGTAAAAAGATTGATACTAGGAAGTTGACACATGGATTTCCTTCTCATATGACTTATCGGTCGATCTAATCAACCTGTACTGATCTAGCATTTCTGGGGCAGCCTTGCACTACAGCTAGTAGTTTAGTTGTGCCCTTGACTCTAGCATTCTGACCTTGAAAATTTGTGTTGGAACTCAATGCATGGGTTATGGGTAATGGATGGTGTCCACAGTCCACACATACAGAATAGAACCATAGATGTAGTGAATGAAAGAAATGGAATATTCATGTCCACTGACTTGTGCATGAATTGAATTCACACATCAAATTGAGTATCTTGAATAAGTCTTATGAACCCCTTTAGCATGGCACTGATGTGCTTCGAATTCATTAGATCTGCTTTATTTGGAATGCTCACTTCCTGTAGTTGTATGAGTGAAATGAGTTAGGAGATTCAGTGGTTCTGCTCCTTCACATCATGCGTAGTGCTTGAACCACACTTGATGACCTTTTATGAGCCAGTTAATTTCAGCACACAAGCTGCTAATGGAACTACATTTTGTTACTGCCCTGATCCGAAATGTAGGTTGTTTTAGATTTGTCTTAAGTCAAACACTTTTTGAAACCTTGACCACCAATGGCTAAAAAGCTAAATAGATTTTCAGCATAAGGTTCGGGCTACTAGTTTAAGCCATGAAATATGAGAACTACGCTGATGCGGGTTACTGCTCAATCAGCTTGGGGTTGCTACTTTCTAAACAAACACTGCGATTAGGTTGATATATGTGCTGGATTTTCCTTTGGCGTGCTATTTTTGGTTGTGTTTTTTGGGACCTTATTAATTAGTGCTGTTGGCAGGTAGGGTGCTGATATCTAGTTTTAGTTGGCATTTAGTTTAGTTAGCCTTTTGTTTTGGGCCACTGTAGTTGATTGATTATATTTCTGCAGGTGGGTGGGTGTTGGAACAATACTGTTTTTTTTTTTCATAAATACATATACTATGTAGTATATTGCTGAGGTGTGTTTTTCATACGTACAATACAATATGCTTGAAGTATTCTCAAAGCAAAGCAATCCTTAGATATTCTATCCTGTACCCTATTTTGTGGGTAGCATAGCTGTCTGTTGTCTGGCGTACAAGTATATCCCTTTTTTTTTTGTGGTCTGGTTGGTTAGGCTCTTTTATTTACCATATTGCTGCATCCTTTTCTGAGTATTGGCTATTGGAAGCATCACATCCATTGCATTACTTTTGAATACAAGAGGGAAAAAAAAAAATAGGCACTGTAACCAAGCTGTAGAAAGTGATGTTGAATTATTGGTGCTGAACATGCTGATAACAGTCAAATCATTGGTGGTGAATTATTGGTGCTGAACTGAACAATGCTGTTAACAGTCAAATCACTCTCCTTTTGCAGCTGTCAGTGCGTAACTGCTTCATCCGGGGCTCGGTGGTGCGTTACGTGCTGCTCCCTCAGGACGGCGTGGACATTGACATCCTCCACGACGCCACCAGGAGGGAGGCGCGCGGAGGCTGATCCTGATCTTGATTGGCACCGCCCCACCACCTCACCTGCTGGCTCAGGCTTCCCCGGGGAGGAGATTTAGATTTGCCTTGCCCTGATCTGATTGTACGAAGCATGTATGGTGATGGTGGGTGTGTTGTTAGACAAATGGTTGGTGATCTGAGTTGTCGAACAGAACACCCCACTTAATCCACCAGTTAGTTCCCTGCTACTTCTTGCCGTGACAGACATTCCAGGTTGGATAATGACCTGCTATATATGTCATATCATATGCCCCTGCATGTTCCTTGTGGGTTCCTGTCTGTCAGTAATGCTGTTTGACCAAGAGGAGGGCCCTCACTGATTAGCTGTGATGTTCCGCCCTGTCTCTCTCTGGTCATGTTTTCCTTGAGACACGCTTATTTATCATGAATCAATGGCAAGCCGTGCAAAAAGCATTGTTAATGACCGGTCGGAAGATGGGTGATGCTGAATCATTAGCACGTACAGGGATTAGGGGGTGAGTGTGTCCTGAAGTAAAAGCGACGCCACCTGCTGGTGTTGGAATGATTTTCGGAACGGGATGCAGCGGTTGTTGAAACGTACGTAAGGTAAGTGGGATTAGAAGTTGGTCTGTGATTGTTCATCACCAAGCTAAAGCTCTCCTTGAACAACACGTTGGATCTGCTGCCTTCCTTGTTCATTTCGACGCGTCAGCGAATAACTAGTTCGTCACACACACACACCTTAGACGAGGTAGGTTCAGTAGCAAAGTTAAATGACAAGTAGGTTTAAGGGCCTGTTCGGATCACCAGTACTAATCGTTATCATATATGAAATTAGTACTCGTGGTAGATTGATGAACTATTAGCTAGGAAGAAGCTGCTAAAAGGTAGTCAAAACTTTAAAGGACGTTTTTGCCTTGTCCAAACCTCAAAAAGGAGATGAAGGGCAGCATGGGTAATTTGTACTTACCTCCAACAAACTTTCCATCCATCTAGTATTATCAACCTATTAGTAGGATGATCTTAGGTTGATATAATTAGATACCACCTAGGTTGATCTAATTTGGCCCATGCTCTGGGAGTAGTTCACCTATTAGCAACCTAGTCTAGTAGTAGGAGTATTAGTACTAGATTGATATAAACACATCCTATATCCGAGTAAACATTGGCATGGACGTGGCTACGCCGTACAGTATACTCCACAGCCACGGGTGAGGTGAGACGTGAGACTGCCTTGAAGTGAGGATTCCGCCGGTGACGGGGGGACAAGACCGGGCCTTGCGGCAGAAACTATCAAGCTCTAGCTGCTAGCACAAGAGACGCTATCAGGCTACCGTCCATGCTCACGTGCACGCCCGGTTTGCGCCGTAGGATATCGATCGCACTGCCTAGTTTTTATTTTTCTTTTCTGATCCCTGTTGAAGCACTGCAGAGTTAACTGGTCCACTGACCAACAGCGGTAGCCTGAGTGCCTGACCCTAATCTAATCTAGATAATTAATCTTAGCTTGCATCAGGATCGCTCTTGCGTGCACGTGCACAGTACGTGCACCTACTCCTAGAGATGGTAATGCTTAACTGCTAATGCATACACTATGGATGATTTTTATAATAATGGCCGTTCTTACCTTCTGAGAAATCAATTATATTCAACTTTGACTAAATATGTATACAAAATACTAATATTTATGATACTTAATTATATACTAGATCGGTGAATACATTTTCATAATATAAACAACTTATTTAGAGATACAAGTGTTGTTGCTAATATTATTTTCTTATTAAATTTTAAGAAGTTTGACCAATATAAATACAATAGTGAAAATTAAAAGTGACAGAGGAAGTACTTAACAACGGTCTGAGTTGTGCAGAGAAATTCATACACGTTGGAGCTTGCCACTATGAATCTGTTCGCTTGGACTAGTTTTGGCTTTTTTTTTTTTTTTTCCCTCATAGAACACTATTGAATCAACTAAAAATCAGTCGGCTTATGGATCAACGGAACAATGCAAAATTTCTGAGAGGAATGGAGGACTCGAGAGGGAATTTTTTATATATAGAACTACAGGAGTAGCTAGGATGAAAAATCACTTGTGTTTCGATTTTGGAGTAATTCCACGGGAATATGGACATTTCAGTGTGAGGCCCATGCATCGTCTCTGTACGTAGCTCCTGTTGGTTGGTTTATTCTCACACATTCTCTTAATTACTGTCCAGGTTCTCCAGTTTTTTTTTTTTTTTTTCCATCAGTGATCAGTCCCATGTTTTCTTTTGTATGGAGGTACGATTTCTTTTATTACCCACATTGATCGACAACAGTGTCTTATACTCCAACCCTTCATTATTTTGATGGGTACTGCGGGTACACCTCGAGATACACGCTAGTTAGTGCCTTGGAAAAACTGAGCGCATGTCCGGCTCGATCTCTCCCATGCATGAGTACCTTTTTTGATACGAGTGGTACATGAGCCGGCCGGATGAGAGGATACTTATACAGTAGAAAATATATATATTGAGCCGTATTCGAAGCATTTCCTGGAAAACTTGTACTAACACAGTAGACAGTACGTACAGTACTCCGTATGATCGTATCCGTGTGTTCAAGGGCAACAAACAAAAAATACTCATACTCTCCTCTCCTACTATGCTAGGACGAAATGAAATGATGACGTCGTCCGTCCGTCGTACGGCGGGCGCTTTCATCATTCCCGCGCGCGGCTCCAGGCAAGCGCCGCGGTGGTGCTGCGTGCGTGGTGACGGTGCCGGAGGGAACATTTGGTGCGGCGATCCAAGGTCACATGATATGCTTCCAACACAACCACCCACGCATTGTCCCCCGGGCAGCAGCGGTTTTTTAGGGCACTTGCAATGGCGACCTGTTAGGCCCGTCTCAGAGGGGTTTTATCAGGGCGTCCGTAATGGTTAGCTATTTGGCTAGCTAGATGTGACGTGGCAAGAAAAAAGTCACTGGCTACAAGCAAATAGCTAGACTATTTCACGTAGCCCAAAAACATATGAGAGGAGCATGTGGGTCCAATAATATAGAATAATTTTTGTTTCTGTCTCTCATCTCCACATCAACAGACTACGTAGCTAGCACTAGCTATTGCCATTCTTGGACGCCCTCGAGTTTCATTTGCATTTAATGAGCTGCCATGTAGGTATTTTAGATGATGTGACACCGTATTTAAGAAGAGAGAGAAGAAATGAGTTTCAAGGGGATGAAACTCTCTTGGCACGAATACCAACTCTCTATGAGTCTTGAAATTTAATGTGTATGAAACTATAGAATGAAACTCTCCATTGAGAGTGAGAGTTTCATCTGTGTTTTATTTTCTTCTACATGATGTGGCGGTCTTGGAAACAACGCTATGAAAACTCCTCACGGAGACTGGCCTTAGCACTATTTTAACATTTTTAATGGAAGAGAGAGAAAAGCTAGTTCTTGATCAAGAGGTCGACTCATACAAGATCATGTGAGAGTGTCATATAGATATAATCATGTTACGAGCCATTGTTAAGAGTTAGCATTATTTGACAAGTTGGCTTAGAGCTAATAAGTGACTTATACAATTGCGAATGCCCTTGGAGCTTTTCTCGAGGAAGTTTGTGCATCTCTGTATTAATGTGGAGCAAAAAAGTTTAATACAACAGCTTAGTAGTATTCTAGCCGGTCAGAAGAGTTTGTACATGGAAACTAAATCCTCCCTAGTGTTTTAGGAGCTGTTTGTAATTATCAACTAAATTAAATTAGAATAACTTCTCAAACTTTATAAAATTCCTCTAGTCTAATACACCTATCATTTCTATAGAAAAGATCTCTCAAGGATAAATAGTAATTTCCTTATTCATTTTGTGTTCTTGACACGTGGGCCAAACCTACTAACTGCAAAGTTCACCAAATTCAATGGTTGTCTACCCGTACCGTCCTCCAATTAATTATGTAAACTGTGATTGGATCCAACATCAAATCAAATAAAATAAGAATAAATGTATCGCTCTCTTACAACGCGGTGGGTCAAGACAAAAACCAATCTTCTGTAGCGCATCAGTCAGATCGTAGTTTACATTACTGTTTCCATGCATTCACAAATAGTAGTAGTGAATAGTTTTGAAATGTAGCAGCAGGCTAGGAGTTTGTGTATTACTCCTATGTTACTTTTACATATGTGGTCATGTTTAGTTCAAAAGTAATGCTAACAGTAAAATAACCCGTCACATCAAATCTCGTGACTAGATAAATAAAATAACTAATTGCATAGTTTGGTTTTGGAATTTGCGAGGACGAATCTTTTGAGCTTAGTTAGTCCATGATGGGACAATAATTACCAAATAGAAATGAAAGTGCTTCAGATGGCCAGAACCCAAAATATTTCACCACACAGATGTTGTATTTATTTTGTCAAAGTCAAATATTTTATTTTATACCACTATTTTTTTTAATAAAACTACATAGGTTTAAAACATAAAATTTATGTTTTTACACCTCGTTATGATAAATATTTCCATAATATATATGTCCACTATTGTAAAATTAAATGGTTTCTTTGAAATTGATGATGGTCAAAATTTGAAAAACAAGACCTACGACATGTAAAAAAATAGAAGGAGTATATAATATTTCTGAAAAAAAATTCCCGTGGTGGTGAATTTTATTGATATAAAAGCATCTAAAACATGCAACAATATAAAAGGTTGAAGTATAAAAAAGTGATAAAAAAAAAAGTTCCAAACCCTTCACCTATTCCAAGTGTACTGGACCATTTCCAGCGTACGATACTAACTGCTCGGTCACGGACAGCGTTATCTAACACCGACTAGTGGCATCTGTAAACATTGACCCATATTGTCAGTGAGAGCGAGTTTCATAAAGCTTGGTAGTGATGGAGAGAGTGAATAAAAAATAGGCCTAGGAAAGAGCTAGGCTTGCTGGTCAGGCGGGGCACACCAGACACGCACACGTGCCACCACTAGTGGACCTGACATTTTGATTTGACCAATTAAAAGCGTAAAGATCTCTTCTAAGCAAGACTATCAAACACTTCATTTAAGAACTCCCAACAAAGACTAATTACAAAAAGGAGTGGTGCTTGTTCTTTTGTTTTTTTATGCTGAAGACCTTCAAAAGTTGATATTTCGCTTCAAAGGAAGTACAATGGAAAAACTATCTAGCCTTGATTCAATACAAGTTTTGACAAAGCTTCTATCGCCGGATATCCTCATCTTCGCACTGAATGTCAGACCATGTGTCATGACGTCTCTGACTAAATCGTTAGTAGGAGGTACCAAGGTCTCCTCTCAGAAAAGATGGGCTTAGGTGCAGAAATCGGCCTAAGATTCGAGTGAGGAAAAAAAAATTGGGTGTCCAAAAGAAGCTACACGTATAGTCAAAGCCGAGAGATGTTCACGATATCCCAAACAGGTTACAACGCCATCCTCTAGCTGACCTAGTATAGTCTGTGTTAGACATAGAACTTGACAGTTCGATGCACGTATACAAACACCGACACCGTCTCACCTAACTGGTATAGGGAAGGTGCGACACCCATCACCGTCTCACCTAACTAGTATAACGAGAGACATTGTCGCCATGAGCAATCGAGGTTAACTGTTGTACAATGGACGAAGGGGAATTGCCCTGATGATGATGTTCGTCAAGGAGAAGAGTGCCCAGAAGACTAGTCGAACGAGTGATACATGAGGCAGCCAATTGGTTAAGTCCGAACCAAGCATGATGACATCACCACCAATATCCTGTACCTATAAATGTCATCTCCTTGACTATATAAAGGGGATGTTTGGTAGGCCTCCTCCTAAGGGTTCCTTTGGAGGACATGGAACCGTTTTGGAGGAGCCACAATTTGTGGTTGGTCCAAAATAGCTATGACTCCTCTATTTTCACTAAAAACGCACCTCCTACAAAACATTTAGTATGACTTTTCTAGGTCAGGGAGAGGCCCTACCAAACAGGCCAAAAGGGTCATCAAAGGGGATGGGGAGCCCTACCAAGTGGCACCAGAAGCAATCACAACCTCTTGGACAAATCCCTATTCGAATCTTGAGTAGGCTCGATCACTTAAAACCAAAATGATCCTTTATTTCTCGTATGCTACTGCATCGAACCCATAAAATTTACTTGATGATACTATACAAAACACCACCAACTCTCATGAAGAATCAACATGTTTATGTTAGATTTATATGTTTTTTATGGGGGTTAGAATTTATAGATGCCCTTAGCGATAACTAGCTGATATAAAAAAAAAAAAATCTCAAGGGGAGCATGAGGTTGTTTTTGAGACAAGAACATCCAATTTCTTTACGGCATCTCCTTGTTACAACTTGAAGTTTGTGCCTTACTAGGCTGCAGTGTTGCCTTGTTGGTTAATTAGATTCTTGGTGGTAATAGTATCTTTCTACCCAAATTTGAGTCTTTGACTTCGTTAACATGGGGTTTACATTTATGGCTAATTATTATTCCAATGTTAACAACATGCTCGTTGTATCAATGTGTGCTTAGGGCAGCCGCAATGGCGTTGAGAGCTTCATTAACATTCTGGTTGTTTTCTCCATTTTTATATATTCCCTTGCAATTTTGTTTTTTCGCGATCGGGTTTAAACCCGTTTTTCATTAAGAGGCCCTTGCAATTTTGTTAGTGCTCACATATATTGTATTGATGGCCTAGCAAGTGCAGTCCAAGCCTCCAAGGTGTGTCCTGTGTAACGTAGCACACTTCTAGAGCGAGTCAAAATTATCTTTCTTGCAAGCACAAAACAAATCCGAAAGGGCTAAGTGGAAGCTGCTCTTACCACTAGTTATCACCTACTGGTCTACTGATTAGTACACTCTTTCTCGTTTAAAAATGGTAACTGGTAGTACACTTTAATTATACATTAAGGCCCACTAAATCTAGTCATAGCATGTGAACCACTCCTGATCCCTATGACATCATCATGTGCTCCTACATCTGGTAAACAGGTTTCTTCATGTCTTTGCATACATAACCTCTACCTTTTTTTTTTTTCCTTTTCTTCGTTGCATTATTTTGTTATTTCTTACTAACCATATTTGTAAACTGTAAGCTGATAGTTTAAGTTCAAAAATAGAAAGAGATGACACATGAAGTTAATTCAAAAAAAAAAAAAAAAAAAAACAAAGCACAAAAGATGCCTTTTCACCAAAAATCACCATTGCGTATGATCACAGCATACCATGTCCTAAAAGATCTGAAAACTACGTCCACTATGACCCGGTCCCCAACCACCAATTAAGAGAACCACATATATATGGCCTAACAAAGCTATTATAAATTATTGAAAATGGTAAAATATCTTAATATGTAGCTATGTCTCCCAGAAACAATTAATAAAAGCACTATATGATTTTGGGATTTTTGTTGTTGATTGAAACACATGACATGCTTAAATCTATCAACAAATCACGTAATGACACTTCTATATAGTGTAAAGTATGCCATTATGTTGATAAGAATTTAGAGAGCTAATGTAAATGTCTCAATTGCGGTTCATGTACCTAGCAAAACACTACGACAATAATCCAACAATAATTGCGTCATACACAAAACCAACCTATGAAGACCCAAACTAATATGACCATATACCATGAACAATACACACGCTCACCAGGTTTATATATAATCGAATGGCTATATTGTCATAGACAATAAAAAGAAATATACCGTATAAAATATGCAGGCGTAAAAAGAACCTACCTCCTAGAAACCTAAAACAAAACATATATATAAGCCGATATTTATCACATATCGTATTATCAAAATGATCGTTGTTGTTATAGATAATCTCTATCCAAGAAGAGAGGAGATATAATAGCCTAATATATCCAGTAATACCTATTTTCAGCAAGACAAAGTGTCATTAACCAGTGGTTTAAGTTGAAAAAGTTTGTTGTTGCAGTTTTGTAGACACAGGCCAAATCCAAATCAAAACCAAAAACCACCCAAAAAGATCCCAAATAAAGCTCGGCTTGTTTGTAACCAAGAGAGTAGTGGAGACAATATATCACAAAAAACCAAAAAAACAAAAAAAAAAAAAAACAGAGAGGGAGTAGTGGAGAGAAAGAACAGAAGGGCGTGTGGGGCCCACACATAAATAGCGACCAACCGCTGCTAAAAATAAAGAGAGCAACCGTGGCGAGGACCTCGCGAGCCGAGCGATTCTCTTCCCCCGCGTCCCGTCCCGTCCCGTCCCGTCCCGTCCATCCCCTCGCCGTCCGTCCGTCGCTGCCGTCGCAGCGCCGCGCCGGATGACGCAGAGCATGAGAGGAGGAGGCGGAGGGAGCGGCCGCGGCCACGGGAAAGGCCAGTACAGTAACCACCACCTCCACCACAGCGCGCTGTGCTGCCTCTCCGCCGCGCCGCCGCTGCCGGGGACGCCACGCCGACGCTGACGCCGGAGCCAGAGGCCGCGGCGGCCCGCCGCGGCGGCGGCGGGTCGGCCGTCGCGGTGGAGGGCGTGCTGCACAAGTGGACCAACTACGGCCGTGGGTGGCGGGAGCGCTGGTTCTCGCTCCGCGACGGCGTCCTGTCCTACTCCAAGATTCGGGCCGACGCCGGGTCCCGGTCCCGTGCCTCCGGGGCGCGGGAGGACGGCGATGGCGGGGAGGTCAGGGTGATCGGCTCCAGGACCGGAGGACCGCGCCGCAACGAGAAGCCCGCCGGCGTCGTTTTCCTCAAGGTCTGCCCCGCTCGCCCCCTTCCTTCTCCTCCTCCTTCCTCCGTGCGGTTGCCGCGTGATCCCGGCCGGTGGGGCAGATTCCGTTTCGTGATTTCGTCCTCTTGGTTTCCTCTCGACGGTTTATTTCTCCTCCCCACATTCCTCTTGACTACTGCTCGTTGGGTGAATGTGAATGCAATTCATTCCAGGCTGATTTTAACCAACCATTTCGCCGCGATTACGTACTTTCCGCCTGCTGGATGAATTTGCGAGATCTTCTTATTGCCAATCTGTGTTCCCGGGGAATTTAGTTGCCTTCGCGATGCAGTCACTGGATCAAAGTGTTGCAAAATTGGAAAAGAGAGAGAGAAAGAAATTATTTAATTGGTTGGGTTCTTTTCGAGAGGGAGGGTAGTGCAAGGTAGTAGATTCTCGTGTCGAGTTCTGCTGCTCGTGATGATGGAATGGAATGGTAGGTGGGAGACATCGTCACATTGCTGGATCGAAATGACGTGACCTCCCTTTTCTATTTTCCTTTTGCTAGGATACTCGCATTCATTCCATCCTTCTCCTTGTCTGCGCATTGCCGTGACAAATCATTCAATCCTGTCCATTTTCTTGCTCAGATCGTCCCCCCTCTTTCTAATCCGTTCAATGGTGCTAAGATTAGCATGCTTGATTAATTAATCAACTGACTAATAACCACCTTATTAGTGGTGCTAAGACCGTTTCCTGTCTAAACTTAGCAGAATCTAGTTTAGCTTGGATGGAGTATAAACCAACAAAAGGCTTCGCTTTTTTTTTTCTTCCTCTGATGATGTACTAGTAGTATATATATTTCCAAAAGGGCCGTACCTTTCTCTGTCACGCGATCAGCGGATCAGGTACATCTTTGCACGTAAAGCCTGATCTTCTCGCAGGTTTTGTCTAAATTTCAGGCCTTGTTGTTATTTCTGAAAATGATGGGGGCTCTGTTGCCATTCTTATTGATACAGATCGATTAGGACAAGCAGAGTTTATCAGTTAGTCGCTGTCTTGTTACTGTGCACGTTTTTTTTAACCCAAACCATGCTGTATGTATGATAGGATTCATCCAAATGGATGAGTACATGACAGGGGTTACATAATTTAATAATGTGAATTACCAGATAGGATATGCTCTGGGGATGTTTTAGGAATTTGCATTATTGATTTGTACTGCTCCAGGGTTTGCTTTTCCACAAGGCTTTTACTAGCTGTTGAACTCCCAGTGTTAGTACTATCACTGGGTCTTTTCAAGGCCTTTGCCCATGGGTCCCAAGAATTAAAGCATGCACAGTCCATCCAAGTGGCCGCATAGAGAGAGGAGAGGAGCCTCGGGGAGGGAATAAAATGGATGGAGGACCTGTGGTCTATGTCAGATTGAATCAGGGGGGGTCTTGTGGATCCTCAGGAACTGTGTAGGTTGTTTGGTTGAGGTAGATTGCAGTTTGGATTTGTTTTCTTGGTTTCTTGAGATCTTTGTTTTCCCCTCAATTTTTTTTTTTTTCGTTGGATTTTCATTTTGTTTCCCTTTTCCCTCAGAACCAAAGATCCAAGTTGAAGGGAGAGGGATCCCCGATTTCTATATTCTTTCTTTGTCTGGGGAATCCATTCTTTGTTCCTTAAATCAGTTGTCATATTCTGTGCAAGAAGGTTTAGAGATTGTCTATAATATATTATGGATGCTGGTCTGTATGTGTATGCTTTTCCTAGGCCTGAATGCCTGATGCATAGTCATTGCATAAGGCCAACAGTAGTTTTACACATTTTTCATGAGCAAGTCCACCCAGTTACAAACCAATGGGAGCTAATAAGTTACTATGTTTTTAGGTGTCAGCATTTCGGGAGAGTAAGTCGGATGATAGGAGATTCTACATCTTTTCCCCCACCAAGACGCTTCACTTGAAGACGGAGTCGAAAGATGACCGTGTTTCCTGGATTGAGGCCTTGATCCTGGCAAGGAGTGTTTATTCTCTCGGGTCACTCAGTGGGAGAGCAACTTTTGTGCAGAGCGATGTTTCGATTTCAACGGCAAGGCTTAGAGATCGAATGCATCAAGAGGGCCTGAATGAGAGTCTTATACAGGACTGTGAACAGATTGTGCTTTCTGAGTTCTCTGGCTACCGGAAGCAACTGAAGCGGCGTTATGAGGATTACTTAAGTTTGTTTGGGTCCTGCAGACATCATTTTGAGGTAAGAGGAGCTGCATTTGTACGAGTTCATGTCTTCGCACAGCTGTGTCAAGTAGTGGCAACCAGTCATTAGTTTGCACAACAGTGATACGTAGCAGCAACCGACTTAATGCCTGAAAGTAAATTCTGTATATACTTGTGGCTTCTTAAATTCCTGCCAATCAGCATATCTCATGCTGAAATAGGTTTGCACAACTGTGATACGTAGCAGCACCCGACTTAATGCCTGAAAGTAGATTCTGTATATACTTGTGGCTTCTTAAATTCCTGCCAATCAGCATATCTCATGTTGAAATAGTTATATAAGTTTGCAAAGGTTACTCCTTGAATGGTTACTCTCTCCTTTTTTCCTGCAGGAATTTTACATAGTGTATTACACACATATTTGTGCAGGAAGGTAAAGATGGAAGTATAACACAGGAGGCATTGACAAGAAATGACTTCTCTAGTTCTCGGCATGGAAATTTTAGCGGTACGATGTTAACACATACAGGGCCACTAAACCAGCTACATGATCTACTTATCAGTTTCTTGTGTCTTTCACTCCTTGCGTGTTAGTGTTTCAAGTAGCCCGAGTAACTTTGAACTCCCACATTTGTTTCCTAAGAATTAACATCTTGCTAATGGTATAATTGGTTTTCTTGCCCAGAATATAGCACAACAGAATCTGATGAGCATGAGTTTGAGAAGCAAGATGGAAGTGAATTGATCTGTGAAGATGAATCTACATTCTTTGATTCTGTAGACTACTTCACAGAGTCAGACAACAGATCAACCATGTTAACTGGTCAGGAAGTTGTGGATTCCCAAACACATGATTCCAGTAGCAACAGCTTACCACAAATCACACGACGAGTAGGCTGCCTGAGCCTACTGAGAAAGAGAAAGGGATCAGCCTCTGGTCCATTATTAAAGATAGCGTTGGAAAGGATTTGACACGAGTTTGTCTTCCAGTTTACTTCAATGAACCACTCTCATCTCTTCAGAAGTGCTTTGAAGATTTGGAATATTCATACCTCTTAGATCAGGCATATCAACATGGAAAAGTGGTAAGATCGCTTTTCGCATCTTTGGTATTGCACATGTCTAGGAATTTCATCTGCTTTCCATGAGTGGCAGAGATCAACAAAATTATTCCCAATCCCTTTTCTTGTTCAGCACTGCATCATAGTTCAAATCAGCAAATTCAATCTTCAAAGGTGATTGTGAAGCAAGTTAAAACTTGATGTGTCATATCTGCTGATCAGATTACATATTAGTAGGTGTTGTCATGTTGGGAACTCATCTTATTGTTCAAGCAGTATACTCTGCTAATAAGCGTGGCAGTTTACTCATTCTAAAATAGTGAAAGTTGTTCTCAGAGTATTGTAGTTTTATCTATTAGTTTTGCTCAGCTATGCTGTACAATATTACTTGTGAGTTAGGGAAATGCTGCAGTTCTGTGTATCAACATATATCATGTTTCTAATACCATGCATGTTGCTATGATATATTAACTTTGTTCATTCTTATATTCGAATTCTACTAGGGAGACAGCCTCATGCGAATTCTAAAAGTAGCCGCTTTTGCGGTCTCTGGCTATGCTTCATCTGTTGCAAGACCTTGCAAACCATTCAATCCACTACTAGGAGAGACCTATGAAGCTGATTACCCTGACAAAGGAGTTCGTTTTTTTGCGGAAAAGGTTAGTTCAATACGCTTTGTTCATCTTGTGCAAGAGATGCTGTTTGGGTCTCTATGGGAAGGATTTATGCATTTACTAAGAAAATGAACTTTATTTTCTTTCGTTTATGTTCATATAATGCAAAACTAATGTTGTATGTCCACTCCATAGTCATTTAATTTCTGATAGAGCTATGTCCCTTTGTCTACCTTTTTACTGATCATCCATATCTTACTTTGTGGGACTTTGAATTGTAGACTTTTAATTTCATTACATTGCTGTTCAACATTTCCACCAATAGGTTAGTCATCATCCAATGCTGATTGCCTGCCACTGTGAAGGCAAGGGCTGGAAATTCTGGGGCGACAGCAATCTCAAATCCAAGTTTTGGGGGCAATCAATTCAAGTTGAACCAGTTGGCACTTTGACTCTGGAATTTGAGGATGGTGAAATCTTCCAATGGAATAAGGTGCCCAGCACAACTGGATAATGTTGCTGATTGATATTATAAGTCTCTTCTCATCATAACTAAATTCTTATCATATCGCCTTTTCAGGTCTACAACGACCATTCACAATCTCATTCTTGGGAAGCTGTACTGCAGTCACCATGGAACCATGCACATTAAAGGGAATCGTCAGTATTCATGTAAACTGAAGTTCAAAGAGCCATCACTTCTTGACCGGAATCCTCATCTAGTATGTTTCGCTTTCCTTTCTTTGTACTGTTAAGTGTCAACTCAAAATATAACAATTATTAAGAAGGGATGTAGAGCCCACACATGTATTCCGCTTTGAGTACATTACCTTCTGACCAATCTGTGGTGAACTCATTATCTTCTTTTGTGCTGTTGGCATTTACATATGAAGAGTTTTGCATGATTATCATGCTCTTAGCATCTGACTATAAACTGTGGGAGAGATGTAAACCACTTTTCATTGCAAGATTTTAAACTCTTGGCCTGGGGTCTCAATATGAGTGGCTAGAGTTACCATCCATTTGACCTTTGATCACGTGGGGCAAGTGATGTAAACCACTTTTCATTGCAAGATTTTAAACTCTTGGCCTGGGATCTCAATATGAGTGGCTAGAGTTACCATCCATTTGACCTTTGATCACTTGCGGCAAGTGGTTCTCCTTGTGCTGATGATATAATTTGGACTGAGTTAGCAGTGATTTACAAATTTCGTTATATACTTACTGACCCTAGGTTACAGAAATTTATATTTCCGTCTTTTTATGTGTGACATCTGAGTTGTAATTTAATTGAAGTGGTACCATGTTTAGCTGTATGTTTGTCTCTTCCGTACACTGCATTATGTTTATCTGTTGCATGCACTTTGTCCACAGGTACAAGGCTTTGTCGAGGATAATAGCGGGGAACAAAGCTTCGTTTTTGATAGGGAAGTGGGATGAAAGCATGTATTGTAGTAATTCTGATACTTTCAAGGTGAAGAGCGCCGATCAAGTGAAAGGTGCCTCGCTGCTGTGGGAAAAAGAACAAACCTGCTCCTAACCCAACACGATACAATTTGTCTTCATTTGCTATCACACTGAATGAGTTAACCCCAGGGCTGCAGGTATGGATTTCCATGTGATTGCCACATAAGTGTTTCTAATCAAGATTTTGTCCTTATTGCTTTGTCATTCCTGGATCCAGGAGAAACTTCCACCTACTGATTCACGGCTGAGACCAGACCAGCGCCACCTAGAGAACGGTGAATCTGAGAAGGCGAATGCAGAGAAGTTGAGATTGGAACGACGGCAGAGAATGGTATCCTCTTTTTTGCTTCCTACGTAAAATTTATAGCTGACATAGAGGATCTTCCAAATAATTTTGGAAGAAGTTGAGCCTTTCATAGATCACATTTCCTACATGCTGTTCATCCTATTCTGCCTCATTGCAGTCAACGAAGCTTCAAGACAATGGCTGGAAACCCCGGTGGTTCGAGCAGGACACCGAGGACGGGACGTATCGCTACAAAGGCGGGTACTGGGAAACAAGAGAGAAGGGTTGCTGGGATGGGTGCCTCGACATATTTGGGGAATTCGTGGAAACATGAGCACTCTACCATGTTCATGTGGCAGCAGAGAGGTTCAAGTAGCCAACACGAGTCGGGTAACGCCATTCAGAAACAATGTAGCACTGCCATCTCCACTGGGGCATCCTCCTGCTGAAGAAGAAAAGGCAGGAGCCTTGAGTAGAGCATTGGAGACGAAGGGCATTGCCATCATGAACTGAATGGTAGCATAGTATATGTCGATTGGCCACGGAGAGGCATTGCCAGCCTGTTAGTATAGTAGTATAGTTCCAGTGCAAATAAGAATGCTGGTATTCATTCTTTGGTTCCTTGTGTTGAACATGGATCTGTTGTTTCTGATTAGGCTACCTGGCCTTTCGTTTTACACTGTGGAAGAGTTGCTTGCTCGGCTAGGCAAAAGCCTGCCTGGCGCATGTAATGTGTTTTTGCCGATTGCAGCCGGGGCTGGAAAAGCACCTTCTGTACAGAAGAAGAGGCAGTGAACTTACATGATCCTGACATAATTCAGCAAACAATTATCACAACCTTCTTTTCGACCTCTGGTGGATAATGTCTTCATCTTCACTTTAGAGTTAACAAGCTCGATCAGAACCCCAAAGATAGCCTTCAAAACTCTTCACTTTAGTGAGACTGACAGTTCGTCATCGGTCCAGAAAGCTGCCATTTGATTTCGGAGAGTCGATTTCTAACAGCCCTCGAGATTTTGTTCAAGACTTGTGGGGATGTTTGGATGCCGGCCATAGGTAGCCACACTTAAAGGCAAATCAGGTACAGCAGGGAGGATTCAAGTATTCGTGTTTCAGCCGTCGATGACCGATGACTTAGCAGTCTCAAGTCTCCCGAGACTGACTCCGGTCGTCTCTGAGTCTCCGGTGGTACGGTTGTCGGAAAGATTATTATAAGATGGCCTGAAAATGACCCGACTGAAAGCATCGCAACTGAATCTAATCCACCACGGTCGTCATGGCAACACCACACTACATGGACGCTTATCGTTGCCACCACCTCCTCCCTCCTGCCCATGCTAGCCTGCTGCCTCCTGCAGTGCGCGGCGGCACAGTCCCATCCATCCAGTAGGCGAGGGTGAGGCGGAGCTGCTCCTCCAGATGAAGCACGCGTGGGGTGACCCACCTGTGCTCGCGGCATGGAATTGGAGCGCCGCCACCACGTCCGCAGGCACGCACTGCCGCTGGCCATACGTGCGGTGTGACTCGGTCGGCCGCATCACCGGCCTCGACCTTTCCTGCAACAACCTCACCGGGCCGGTTCCAGATGCCATTGGCTCCATCTCCAACCTCAAACATCTCAACCTTTCCTATAACAACCTCAGGGGGCCTGTCCCAAATGCCATTGGCTCCCTCTCCAACCTCAAACTCCTCGACCTCTTCTTCAACAACCTCATAGGCCACTCCTCGACCTCTTCTTCAACAACCTCATAGGCCACTCTCAGATGCCTTTGGCTCCCTCTCCAGCCTCGAATACCTTGACCTCTCATACAACAAAATCACTGGCATGTTTCCAACATCACTATACCAATGCAAATCGCTCTAGTACCTCGACCTGTCCTACAACTCCCTCGAAGGGGAGCTGCCTAATGACATCGGCCAAGGCCTTGGAACAAATCTGAGCACGTTGTCTCTCTACTCCAACAGGTTCAACGACAGCATTCCGATATCGTTTGGCGAGCTAACAAGCCTTCGTACGTTGTGGCTTGGGGAGAACCCGTTCGACCCAGGCGAACTGCCGGCATCATTCATGGACCTGACCCACCTAGTCAGCCTTGAAGTAGAGAGCTGCAACCTCGTGGGTGCCTTCCCGAATTATCTGACAAAGATGATGCAGTTGGAGGAACTGTATCTAGAAAGCAACGAGTTGCTAGGAGCTATACCTCCGGGGATCTGGCGTCTCAAAACCTGCAGTGGTTGGATGTGTACAATAACAACCTCAATGGCAGCTTGGTAATTGATGGTTTTACTGCCATCAGCTTGACAACAATCGACTTGTCACAAAACAAGCTAACTGGAACTATACCGGAAGTCTTCGGATGCTTGAAGAACCTCACACATTTGTTTCTCGACAGCAACAACTTCTCAGGTGGGATACCTATGAGCATAGGCCGGTTGCCGTCACTAGAGTGGTTGTGGATGCAAAATAACATGCTTACCGGCGAGCTCCCACTGGAGCTTGGAAAGCATGCGCCAGGCTTAGCTTATGTAATGCTTGATGACAACGATCTCACCGGCAGGATCCCAGAGGGGATATGCACGGGAGGTCAATTATGGCACCTCTCAGCCTCAGGCAACCGCTTGAACGGCTCTATCCCAGTAGGCCTCAGCAATTGTGCCACCCTGTGGGATTTACATCTTGGCGATAATCAGCTTTCTGGAGAGATCCCAAAGGGGTTATGTGTTGGAAACAACCTCATGTTTCTCAACGTCTCCGGCAATAGCATAAACGGCACCATCCCAACTGACCTCGCCGGCTGTGCCACTCTGTATTCACTTGACCTAAGCCATAACCAGCTCTCCGGTGAGATACCAACAAATTTCGGCTATGGCACGCCACAGCTACAGACGCTGAACCTAGCGAATAACAATTTCTCTGGATGGATCAGTTAAGTCGATTTGCAAGACTCAGCCTGAAGCGACCCGGAGACTTTCCACACGATATGTACGCTGCAGCAAGCCAGCAAACTAAATGGGCTATGAATAGTTTCCGTCCAAGCATAAATAATGACTTCCTGTCTAGGAGGAAACTCAGAAAAGTTTAAATCCCTTGTTGTCATGTCTTGAAGCATATTATAAAAAGTTCTGTCTAGTATATGATTATTGCATTTCATTTTGAGGACCCCGGGCTTCCAAATTTGTGTAAGATTTAATATGCATAATACAAACACGATAAGAAGGTAACCAGCATTAGCATTACTGTTGTACCGCATGCGGTGCAGGGTCGTCAATCGTCATCAACCGAAATCCACTGAAATCAATATACACGCCTCCAGGATTCTTTGCCGTCATTGGCAGCAGTATTGATGCAGAGCCGCAATATAGACATGTTAGTATCGTATACCAGCAACAACGTTACTCTGAAAAGTTTGAATCCCTAGTTGTGATGTCTTGAAGCATATTATAAAGTTCAGTCCGGCCAGTCTATGATTGCCTTTCATTTTCACTTCCCGGGCTCCCAAATTAGTGTAAGATTTAATATGCATACATATACGAACGACACAGAGGAAATCACCATGTGCATTTATTCAAAATTCAAAACAATTCAAGCCCCTAATGTTGATTTAGGGCCGCAATACAAATTTTCTTTGCGCTTAGCTTTGTTCTATGGTCCTTAATATACATGGGCATCGTGCCGTGCCGGAGCTCGTCGTGCCGGCGCCGTGCTCGTGCCGCGCCGTCGGCCCAAGGCACGACACATGGGCCGTCGTGCCGTGCCGTGCCGTGCCGGCGCCGTGCTCGTGCCGCGCCGTCGGCCCAAGGCACGGCACGTGGGCCGTCGGGCCATGCCGGCAGCACGGCGTGTCCTGCGTGCTGCCCGCGGCACGGGAGCACGAGGAGAAGGCTGTGAAGCTGCTCGCTGCGCCATGGCGACCGACCAGCAGCACGCGCACTCACGAGAGCAGGTGGAGTCCTGGAGGCTCGCCCGAGATGCGCCGTGAGGGAGATGCAGATGTGCACCTGGGCGGCCGCCTCCACGAGCTCCTCTACCTGGGGCCAGGGAGATGCAGAGGAGTGCGACGGCGGAGGAGCAGAGCCGGGGCCGGGCGGAGTAGCAGAGGGCGCGGGCGGGATTCGGGACGGGAAGTGACCGCGACTCACGCTCACGCGTCGGGACTCAGGGATAGGATTTTTTTTTTTAACAAACATAATATATTACTTAGCAGCAAAGCGCTGTTATGTGAAGCAAGATTTGCCCGCTTTATATTATCGGTCAAGAGCTGTCCTAATTGGACAGCTCGAGATATGAGAAGGACAATGACAATTTACAACTAGATTTGAGTCTACATCTTACGAAGCCCTAGCACATCCCGCAAGAACATGAGCCAAGTGTTTTGTGTCCTAGAAATTTTGTAGACAATCGAAGGCTCTCCCCTCCCGCCATGTTCCCGAAAGTGTGTGTGTAAAATCTTGCATCCCATCTAGGAATGTCGCCGTCATTGTCTGCATGAATATGGTTCACCAGAGCCGGGTTGTCGAGAGAAATGTGGCATGGGTGATGTTCATCTTGTTGAGCACCATTCCCGCAAGAGCAAGAGCCGCCCGCCTCGCTATGAACACCGATGGGACTCGCCTCATGAATGCCTTTATGTAGACATTGAAACTCCTGTTTGAATCCTCACCTACAAGAAAAACACCAAGACCTGCATTTCTATATGTAGTTTGGATGTGATCGGGGAGATCGAAGCATCCGAGTAGACGCGAACTCCTCGGGGGATAGGATTGGGATCGGTCTGTCATGGTCACGGCCAGAAATTTTTAGCAGGCCGCGATGGGCCACCAGGCCACCATCGGGCTGCCTACTCGACCGGCCGTGCCGCTTCCGTGCACGCCCCTCGCCTCAGGCCGGGCCGGGCGGCACGCGGCACGTGCCCACCGGGCCGGCCGTGCCAAAAGGCTGGGCCACGGGCCGCCAGTCTCCGGGCTGCATGCCCATATATAGTCCTTAATTATTTAATTTGGTCTGTCAGACAAGAGCAGCATGGTTGTATCGTACCAGGACCTATGCTGATCTGATGAGAGGATGAAACAGTGTGCTTGAGCCCAATATTACAGCCGCAACTCGAATCAGGGGCCGACCTCCTTCATGCATGGATCAATTCGGGGCCACTTGGTCTTTCATAGACGCGCGTACAGCTAAGCAGTGGAATGCAGCATCAGTCATGGTTGAAGCTGACTGGCAAAAATAGTGAAAACTGTGTCGGTCTCTCTTAACAAAGTGGTGCTTTGAATTCTACTTTGGCACAATGTGGTGCTTGAGAATATTAGCAGTCCCCTGCTAATCTGCATATAGAATAATTTACCAGTTTCTTCCACGGATTCCGTCTCCAATCTCCAACCATCGGCGCTCTGACCGGACCAATTTTTGTGTTTGAGTCTCCGGTCACACCTGCAGAATTCTGGAAATTTAGGCTCGGAAGAGACTCCAAGGGCGTGTTTGATATGGGCTCAAAGAGTGTGCCCGAGCTCGTGGGATGCGGGTGGGCTTGTTTGATTTCGTTGGCACTGTAGCTCAGCTCAGTCTGGGGATGCAAAATCGCTTCTCTCTCTTGGCTCGGCTCAACGCTCGCGAAGTTCGTTTCTCGAGCCGGACTCGCTCCGTCCACGCTTGCTCGCTGCTGCATCCCGTCACCTCCCTGCCCAACCGCTTCAACCTTTTCCGCCCGATGACAAGGGCGGGCGTCACATGCGACCCCTTCCTCCACCGGCGGCAGCGCGGGGAGGACCACCGCCGGGCGGCTCGTTCCGCCGGCCGCGCGGCGAGGAGGACACCGGCGGGGCGGGCGGGGGGAGGAGCCGCGCGGGCCCTTCCTCCACCGGCGGTGCGCGGTCCCTTTCTTCCACCGGCGGCGGCGGGGGAGGACCACCGGCGGTCCCTTCCCCCACCAGCCGCAGCGGACGGCGAGCCATGGACCGCCTTGAGCGAGTGGGACGTCGGTGGCGGTATGGACGCGAACACACAGGGTAGACCTCGTCGGGCGCGCGCCCGGCGCCCTCGACCTCGGCGCGCGCCGCCCGTCGTCGGCGGCAGCGGCGTCGGGCGGAAGCGGGCCGGGTCCATCTCCCACCACGGCGTCCTCGGCGTACCCACCGCTTCGCCGCCCGGCACTTGCGCCGCCGCGAGTTGGCCGTCCTCGGTGACCACGGCGGCGGTCTGCGTCTACGTAGTGAAAACGCGGATCACGAGGGCACCGCGGACAGAGCCGCATTCGCCGGGGCGCTCTCTCGTGGCGGCGAGGGACACGGAGGGCGCGGACACATGAGCACGCTCACAGCCTTGGCCGGGCGCGGGGTGTTCGATACAATGGCTAAAAAGGAAAGCGGGAGGGTAACTTCACCACGCAGGTGATCCAAGGTCATCGTATCCTTTTCTACAACAAATCAAACACAATCCTACACCGACCAGGCTCTACAGAGGCAAAACAATCAAACAAGAGCAAATGCCCTCGAGGACCAGGCTCTGGCTGGCCACAGCCTGAGCCCGTCGGCGGCCGCCGAGCCAGTGAATCAAACACGCCCCAAGCCTAAGTTTCTAACTCATTTATGCTACCTTGCTACCTGTTGTGTAAGAGATATGCTTGCTCGGCTGGCAAAAAGTCTGCCAGCCCATGTCATGCTTTTTTCCGAATGCAGCCGGGGCTGGAAAAGCACCTTATATAGAGATGAACAGGCAGTAAACTCACATGATCCTGACATAATTCAGCAAACAATTGCTTCCTTTTTTCCGATTTCTGGTGGATGTCTCTTCGTCTTGGAAATCAACCACACAGATCTTAACATTATGATCCAAATTACTGCCAGTATTTCTTAACATGGTCCTTATAGAAGGAATTAATTAAGCATATAATGGCTAACGGACTCCAGATTCCTGGAACATCTAGCAGAGTGAACCAGAAAAAGTAGACAGACACTCTGGGCTGGACCCCTAAAAGCAAACTGCTATACGTACAGCACAACCAAAAACACTTGAGAAGATCAGAACCAAAGCGAGTCTTCGTCCTTCTCTTGATTCTTCACTTCAATGAGAATAATATTGACGGTTTGTCATCCATCCAGAAAGGAGAAAGCCGCCCTTTGAATTCAGAGAGTCGATTTCTAACTGAGGCCCTCGGCGACAACTGCCATTTCTGGATGAAAAAGGTAATTTTGAGCAAAACTGCCGAAGAGAGCACTGTCATTCATTCATGTGTTTATTTTGTTTGGTTGCATTGCATCTTGTTTAGTAGTCGACACTGTTATTGTCTATTGTTGCAGCAAAGCCAAATCAGGTACAGGAAGAAAGGTACAGCACGTCCACTGACTAGTGAAAGTTTATTTTACTCTGCAGAGCATATACTCCCACGCATGCATCCGTTGGATGCTTTGTCTCGAGATACGTGCAGCTTTATCTCCCACCTCAATAAAATCTGAAATACTTCTACCTCCCATGACATACGTATATACACAGTGGTCCACACGTGGGGCTCAGCGGCACATGCGGAGGCTATACTCTGCTCTACTGTACTACTATCTTCCACTTGTTTCTCTCTCCCGTTTCTCGCACAAGGGCCCCATCTCCGACTTGTTTCTCTCTCTTTTGAAAATACTTGCTTCTCTCTTGGAGGAAGAATGAAATGGAAACGCGAATGCAAATTGTTTTATAATATAACTTAAATGCTATAAAATCAAGTTGTCGTGGTCTAATATCGGGGTATACCACAGACACAGTATGATCGTATGGCTCGTGTGGAGAAGCTGATGGCCTAGCTCAAGGACACAAGAGACGCAAGGTTTATCTTGGTTCGCAAATCGGTGCCCTACTCCGGTCTCGAGTTGGAGTCACCGTGTGGCGAGCTCAAATGCTCGTGATCGGGGGAATACAAGTTGCTCGAGAGGGAGGCCGGCTCCCAAGTCTCGGGCGGAGTGGAGTGATGATAGTAGTGTTTCGTATGCGAGGGTTGAGAGGTGAGAACCTCCTCCCCCCCCCGTGGCTGAAAACCCCCCCTTTTATAGTTGCAAGGGGAGGTATACAGATGCCATATGGAGAGGGACTAAAGAGGAGAAGAACACAAAATAGAAGGGGTAAAGTGCTAAATGACGAGGGACCCATAGGTCGCATATGCGGTGGTCGCCGTGGGCTTGTTCGGTGCGTGTCCCGTCGCACCGGTGGTCGCCAGACGCGGGATTCCGGGGATGGGCGGAGTCTGCCTCAGTGCCCCGTCGCAGCGTGAGTAGGAGCGCGTCTCGTCGGGTGGCCTGCGATGTCCTTTTTGTCGTGTAGCGGTTGGCGGTATCTTGCGGCGCGGTGAGATGCGGTTCCGCGGACAGAGCTCGCGGCTCCACGTTGTTCGAGCTCGAGGTCGTGCGGATCGGGGTATCTGCCGCGGTCTTCTCGGTCGCGTAGTGCGGGATTGTCTGCCGCGGAGATCGTGCGGTCGGTCGACGGAAGTTGCCTTGACGGGGTTACGAGTTATCAAACTCGGGGCTCGGGCTCACGGGTCATACGTTCAAGGAAATCGCGAGTTGAGGTCCGTAGGGCCCGTGAGCTCCGGCGGGCTCGGACAAGTCGCGCGTCGTCCCGGCGAGACCGTGGGTTCCCGGGCACGGAGCTCGGAGTCCCGTAGATTATGTGAGTTATCCTGGCGAGACCGTGGGCTCCGAGCCCGGAGCTCGGAGATCCGTCCCGAGCTAGGAGCTCGGGGTTGGGTAAGTCGGAGACGGACGCGGCTCAGGCCCGTCCCCCTCAACTCGTTAGAGACGGAGTTCGGGTGTGGGCGAGCCTGCGGACGTGGAACACAGGCTCAGGCCTGGCTGGCTCGTAGAGGTGGAACTCATGCTCGGCGGAAAACCGTTCGGTCCCCGAGCTCGTGTGGTCGGAGAGGAGCTTGTCGTCGGGAGAGCTCATGTAGAAGAGCTTGTGCGAGACGGAGAGTGCTCGTACGAAGCGGGGAGAGCTCGTGCGGAAGAGCTCGTTCGAGGCGGAAATAAGTCGAGCGAACCCGGGTTATTCGTGCCCGCAAAGGCAGAGATGATCACACGACCTCGGTGTCGAGGTCGTGGGCGCGTGCGGCAGGATACATGATGGCTCGTATGACTTCTCGCGGTCATGCGCGTTGCTGCCACTCGGCTCGAGCTCGGCAAAGCCGGTGAATGCAGCTTTGTACGACCTTTGAGCTCGTTTGAGGGGAGCGGGTTCCGATCCGGGAGCTCGTGACGAGACAGAGTCCTGCGGTCCGCCTCAGGGCTTCGTCTTGTGAAGTCTCCTCGTGGGTGAGCTTGCATTAAGGTCGATTTGGACATAGTGTGGCTCGAGTTTTGCCGCGATTAGTCGCATGTTTCGGGATACCCCTAATATTGGTATCCCACAAGTAGCCCCCCGGCGTGCGGGGAGATGGAGTCTCCTCCGGACGTTTTGCGATGACCCCCGAGATCGTGATGGAGGGATGGGATCGTGCTCGGGGCGACTTTGTCCGCGGGGTCGCCAGGCGGGCTTTCCAGCGGGTGTAGCCCCCGAGGCTCCGTGGGAACGAGGAGTTCTCGCCAGGCTTTGATTGATTCGTGTTTTCGTGTTCGTTTCCCCGTGCTCTCTCTCGCGGAGAGGTGGGTTGAGCTCGTGCCTCGTCTTACCTCGGTGGCGAGATGAGGTGCTCGGTGAGTTACTAGCGGGTAGTTCGAGTGAGGCCCGAGCTCGTCGGCTCGTTTGTCCGATCTGCTAGTGGATCGACCTCATATTCCGTGGAGCTCGACCTCACAATTCCTCGAGGCGTGTCGAGTACCGGCATGCCTTCTCCTCGAGGAAAAAGGGAGGAGGTCGATGCGTCACTCTGGCGACTCGAGCGCGAGTTCGAGGGAGACTCGCGGTATCGCAGCTCGCGAAGCAAAGAGTCGCTTGGACTTCTCCTCGATCGCCCCTCGCTCCCGGGCCGCCGTGGTGGCGGACAGACCCTCGTTGGGCCGACCCCGAACCCGGCCATTACGAATCGCGGCGAAGCTGGCTGCTGCGCCTTTCGTTAGAGTTACCATCATCGCTTTTTTGACGAGAGATGCGCGAGCCGTCGGGTGCGGTCGGGCGCTGGATGGTCGTGCGTGGCGCGCCGGCGCTTTGGGGACAATACCGGGTGCCCACTTCCCCCACCATAGGTCGTTTGAGGTGGAGGGAATGCATATGCGGCAGGTCGGAGGCCGTGGAGTGGCTCAGTCTTGGGCTCAGCGTGAGCTCGTGGTCACGGGCCAGCAACCGCGCGCGGGCCAGGAGCTCTCGACCCTCGGTCGATCTCACGGTCGTCGGTGTGGTGCTAAGGTGAGGCGGCCCCGTGGCGTGTAGATCGTGCGGGGCGGGGCCCGCGTGCGTCGGTCACGTGAGGGCGTGCGTCAGCGTGCGTCTTGGAGGTCGAAGACCCGACTTTTGATTTGCGGGCGGGCGCGGGCGCGCGTCTGTGAGGCGGAGGACCGACCTGTTGGTGCGGGCGTGCCGCATATTGGCGTGTGGAGGTCGCGCTGGCCGCGGCGTGGTGCGTGCGCGGCCCCGTGCGTGCGGCGATGGGGTCGCGTGAGGCCGAGATCGGCGCCGCGGTGAGGCCCGCGGGTGCTCGGGACCCGAACCCGGTCGTTCGGGGGCGGTGCGCGAATAAAAGCCGCGGGAGTTATATTCATACCTTTGTTGTCACGGAAGCCGGGCCCTGGCGCCCGCCGCCCGTCAGTGGATCGGCGGGAGGAGTCGTGCTCTGCTTCCGTCGGCGGCGATGCGCCTCCGCCCTCCATGAGGGCGCTCTTCCGCCCGGCGTGCGTGGATCGAGGGCTCGCCTCCGCGGACCGCATCGCCAGCGTTGGTGCTCGCCATGGCCGGGACGAGGGGGCGCCCGCTCGACCGGGAGATCGGAGGAGGCGGCAGGTGCGACACTTCCCTGCGTCCGGAGCTCTGCGCGGGACGCGAAGGGAGCGGAGGCGTGACTGGGCGCTCCGCCGTGATCGTGCCCATCTGGAGCGTTGGTGGCGTGCGGCGAGCTCCCGCTCACGGGGGGCCGCGGTGGCAAGTCCCCGGTGACGAGGAGCTTCGCAAGCTGCCGGACGGGTATGTCGTCTCGTTCGTCGGATTTCATCGGCCAGCGGCTTTTGTGTTCAGTTTGGTGACTTCATCGTGGGCTCCTTCACCGGAGGATCGGTACACAACACCTCAATCCGAATGGGGTGTTGCGGTCGCGGTCTTCGTGACACTTTGTGTGGCGCGTACTTGGGAATTGAGCCGAACACAGGAGCTCTTCAAGCACTTCTTTCTTTGTCAATATCGTAGCGCCAAGGATCTTGATGGGAGCGCGGTGCCGTCCTTTGTTGGTCTTTGCATCGATCCGAGATGCGGGCTGGCATGATCGCCCGTACCCCGCGCTTCTCCTTCCTTCGTCGAACGGTGGGTGGCACTCCCGATGGTTCTATCTCAAGAACGACCGTCCGTCCTCTTCCGACATTCACCGGTCGGACGATCTTGGGCCCGTGCACACTTGGAGGGACAGCCCGATCATAGCGTTCGCAATACTCAAGGCGGTCGAGGCGATCCGCAAGCTCCACGGGGCGCGGTTGTCGGGTAAGGCGGTGCTCGCGCACACCACTGGCCCGCCAGCGAGTCGTGCCTCTGGGCCCGTGTCTTGCGCATATGCGAGATGACGGAGGCGGGGCACCCGCCGTGGGGACCGTCACGCGGTGCCTTCACTCCCCCCTTTCGGTCGTGAAGAAGGTGAAGGCGTTGACGAAGGGTGACTTCGTGTACGAGGATGTCGATCCTGCGCCGTGGCGTCGGTAGTAAGTCTTATCTTTTTCTTGCGTTTGTTTGCTTTCGATGAGTTTTGATCTCACGCCGTCTTCTCTTCCATCGTAGATTGGTCGATGCGGACATCCCTCCATCGCGACCGCCACTTCCGCGGGTTGTCGCTGCTTTCGTGAGTGCGGGGCGCGACACGGTCGATGGTGGTGGTCTGCGCTGCAGGCGAAGGACGCGGAGGACGCCCCGCCTCGGGGCCGAAGAGGCGTCGCCGTCGGGGTGAGTCGCATAGAATAACTCGGAATCGATATTTTTGATGTCATCATTGCTTTCGATTTTGATCGATGTTCCTTCTCACATGCGGGGTGGTGCCCAACTCGGAGAAGAGTGCGGATGGAGCCTCGGGTCGAGATCCCCGTGGGGGTCTGCGCGTCGTCGATCCCGGGGCTGACTCCTCGACACACAGGAGCGACGAGGGAAGGTCCGCGATCGCGATCTTAGAAGCTTGGAGAGGACGGGACGGCCTCGGCCCCGAGCCTCGGTGTGCGGAGGCGGAGACGGCTTCGGCACGTCGGAGACCAACGCGACCCCTGGGGCGACGATCGTCACCACAACGACCTCCGGGGAGGCCGGCGTCGCGGCCTGCGCCCTTGTCGAGGCAGCGCCGATGGGAGTTTCCGCCGTCTCCTGCGCTCCCGGAGCTCGTGGACACCGAGCATTGGTGCGGTGCTATCGATCGGTGACGGCGAAGTCGGGGACGAACGGATCGAGCAAGCCATCGTTGAGATCGTTGATGTCATCGTGCCTCGGGGTTGTTAACCCGGGCCGAGGTTGAGGTCGAGGGCCCCACGAGAGGACTCGATCCGCGAGCACCTCGAGGCCTTTGGCGGTAAGTCCGTTTTACGTTTTGTTCGTCTCTTGTTTGAGGTGTCATTCTTACTCCCCCGGTGTCTCTTCTTTTTCGGTCTGGCGACCCTTGGTCGGAAGAACAAGGAGTTGGAGGCCGCTCAAGCCGGTCGGCGGCCGCTGGCGGCCGAGACTTCGCCAGCGGTGTGGCGGAAGTGGATTCAACGCCCGGCGCGCGGCGGAGCAACTCAGCGGGAGCTGTCGCCCTCCGCGATCAGGTCAAGGAAGAGGAGGAAACAGCGCTTTGTCCGGGAACAACACGCTAACCAAGCTGCAGAAGACCCTCGAGGGCAAGGAAACCGAGCTCGAAGGTAGGTGACCTTGAATCTAGTTTGCTCACTTTTAATCTTTTTCGGTCGCCGCTTATGAGCGCCAAGTTTTTATTTCGCGGGGGAGGCGAAGGAGGTGCGAGACAAAGACGACGAGCTGCGGGTGAAGATCCGCGGCTGCGGGACAAGGAGCGTGACCTTGTCGGCGCCAGCGCCCGCCCCGGAGGAGCTCGGCGCCGGCGGGCGTGACCTCGTCACCGGCATGCGGCCGGTGTGCGGCCGGCTCGATGTCAACGAGGCGACGGCACTGCCAGCGAGCTCTCCTTGTTCCACGAGAGGGTGATGAGGGCATAAAACGGTGTCGGCCGCCGAGGATGCATCCGCATGAGACAAGTGGTAGTAGTAGTAGTAGATTGAGGCGATGCCTTTTTCATTTGTGTGGAGCGAACTCTTTGTGGTCGGAAAAACAGTAACCAACTTTTAAATCGTTCGAGCCGTGTGCGCACTTTGTTTCCTTTATTCCCATACGTTTATCGAGCTCCTAAGTTTGAGGTCGAGTTTCTTAAGGAGCGAGTGGTGGGCCATTCCTCGGTAGCCGCGGGGGCGTAGGAGGTCGATAGGCGCTTGCACCAGGCCTTATGACTTCGATGTCGAACTCAGTCGGACGATAGTACGCGCAAGTGAACGGGAAGGAAGCAAAGTGGACAGGAACACGTTCTATTTTTGCGGAAAAAGTTGGTGAAAGTGCGGGGTGTGCGCCCCGTCCTCTGTAGCCCCCGAGCAAAGGCTGGCCTGGCTGGAGGCAGAGGGCGGCCGTTGCTCAACGGCCGAAGCGGAAAGGTTCTAATGCTCGCACAAATTTTTGCATTGAACGGTAATTTGCGAAGTATGTTAAGGGTAAAAGAGACATAGCTGTTCGATGTTTCGGGCGTTGGTGACGACTCGATTGTCGGAGCTCTTGTTTGTGTCGGGAACGAGCACAGTTGCTCGAGCAGTCGAGGTCGGAGCCTTGGACGCGGTAGAGCTCGGCAAAGCTCGTTGGTGAAGAGCTCGTGGCCGGGCTTGGAGAGGCTCGTTGGAGAAGAGCTCGAGAAGTTCGGGCGGCCGAGTGCTCGTGGCGAGCTTCGATGGCGAAGAGCTCATTGCCGAGCTCGGTGGCGAGAGCGGAGAGGCTCGGCGATGGATTGCTCGTGGCCGAGCTCGGCGGCAAAGAGCTCGTGGCCGAGCTTAGTGGCAGAATGCGGAGAAGGTCGGCGACGAAGAGCTCTTGGCCGAGCTCGTCGGCAAAAAACTCGTGGTCGAGCTCGGCGGCAGAGTGCAGAGGAGCTCGGCGATGGAGAGCTCGTGGCCGAGCGCGGCGACAGGGTATGGAGGAGCTCGGCGAGATGGCATTTTTTACGAAGCGGAGTCGGGACGAGCTCGGGATCTTGGCAGCGCGGAAGCTCGCTCGAGGCGGAGTCGTACCTACGCCGGACCGAAACTCGGGGCGAGTTTGGCGGCGTGGCAGCTCGGCGGATGTGTGCGCGCGTGGTGCGGAATTCGGGATGGAGCCTACTCCCGTCCTCTTTGGCCGGGCACGAGGTGCCTGCGAAGTTCTGGGACAGAGTTCGACGGAGCTTGGCAGTGCTCGTCGTCGTGGCAGAGGTCGCCGATAGAGCTTGGCGGAACTCGACATCAGAGCTCGGCAGGCAGAGCTCATGGATCTCGTGGAGCTGATGCGGCATGAGGCAGCAAAAGTTGTTGATCGGGGTGCGGCCTCCGACCTTCATGTCGCGAGGGAGGTCGCGCTAAGCGGCACGATCGCGGCGGCAAACCAGGTCGTCCGGTGTCGCGATTAAGTCGTCTGACGGCCTCGTCGGGCGTTTGTTCGGCGATGAAGTTCGAGGCAGAGAGCTCGTCGGGAGAGCTCGTGGTGGAGCTCATCGGCCAAGCTCGGGGGCGAAGTTCGAGATGGAGCTTACTCGGCGGAGCTCGGTGAGGCTTGGCGTTGAAGCTTGAGGCGGGAATTAGACGCGCGACCTTTGAATGTCGTGCGAGCTCGCTAGCCTACGAGCTCTATGCAGCTCCGACTTCTGAGGTTGCGCGAGCCGGAAATAAATCGTACGACATTAGAGGTCGTGAGATTCCCCCTTGGAAGACCCCGCGAGCTCATGAGCGGGCGGGAAGGACGGGGAGCGGCCCGCGGCCTCCTGGCTCGCTCGGGACGTGACGACCGCGAACCGGTCTCGCGGACCGAGACGGGACGTGCGGCCATGCGACTTGTTGCCACGTGAGAGGCCGATCGGACCGGGGTCGTGCGTCGCGAGTCCGTGCGCTGTGGGCGGCCAGCGGCGGCAAATGCGGCCAACGACCACGGGCGTGGCGGGGCGGACGGACTTGGCGGTGACGGAGGAGCCGTGCGTGGCGAGGTCGGCCATTGGGACGGAGATGCGGGGAGGCCGTGACTCCCGGGCCGTGCGGGGCGCGGGGACTCGGCCTGTTCGATCCATGGCCAAGCAAGTCGTGGCGGGGCGGCCGGCGCGCGCCAGTCGTCTGGGGAGGCCCGGTGGGCGCACGGGATGCCGCCCGGATCATGCGAGGGGGCGCGGGACGGTGGTCCTTCGGCCCGTGACCGCGTGGGCACGGGGAGAGGTCGCCAGCGGGAGCCGGCTGCCCTCGTCGGTCGTGCGTGATGAGCGCGTGGAGGGCGCGCGAGGCGGGAGAGGGGCCGACCCACGACCTTGAGATTGGTCGAGCTCGTGCTTCCCTCTTGGCTGCTTTCGGCATCCCGACCTGGAGGTCGGCGGAGCGGGGCTTGTCCTCGGCGCACTCAAAGCTGCGTGAGCCTCGAGCCGCGGCGAGAGGTCGTGCGACCTGTCAGGTGGGTAGCCGGTCGTGCGGAGCGGAGCTGTCGGGCGCCCCCTCCCGTCCCTGCTCGTGCGGGACGGGGAGGAGTGCATGGCCAGGGAGGCACGGCCCTGCGTCGGCGGACCACGGTTGCGGGACGACGGCGAATCGGTCGTGCGCCGGTTGAGGCTGCCTAGAGGCAACTCGAGCCCGTGCCCCTTCCTCGAGAGCTCGTTGCTCGAGGGAAATGGCGGCGAAGAAGCGTCCGTAGCGGCGATGGGCGTACCAACACGGGTCGGCGGTGATGCGGATTAGTCGAAAGGTGGCCCGGCGAGGGGCCATCGGGATCGGTGCTGGCGAAGATGGCGTCAGCGCGCCGCGGGCGCTGCGGACGCCGGCGAGAGACGGATGAAGCCATTGAAGCGGTGACTACGGTCACACGAGCGCTTCCCCTACATGGCGCGCCAACTGTCGTGGTCTAATATCGGGGGTATACCACAGACCTGATATGATCGTATGGCTCGTGTGGGGCTTGATGGCCTAGCTCAAGGGACACAAGACGCAAAGGTTTATCTTGGTTCGGCAAATCGGTGCCCTACTCCAGTCTCGAGTTGGAGTCCTTTGTGTGGTAGAGCTCAAATGCTCGTATCGGGGAATACAAGGTTGTTCGAGAGAGGGAGGCCGGCCCCAAGTCTCTGGGGCGGAGTGGAGTGATGATAGTAGTGTTTCGTATCGAGGGTTGAGAGGTGAGAACCTCCCCCCAAGTGGTGAAAACCCCCTTTTATAGTTGCAAGGGGAGGTATACGATGCCATATGGAGAGGGACTAAAGAGGAGAAGAACACAAAATAGAAGGGGTAAAGTGCTAAATGACGAGGGACCCATAGGTCGTACAGTGGTCGTCGTGGGCTTGTTCGTGCGTGTCCCGTCGCACCCGGTCGTCGCTGTACGCGGGATTCCGGGGGATGGGCGGAGTCCTGCCTCTGTGCCCCGTCGCAAGCGTAGTAGGAACGCGTCTCGTCGGGGTGGCCCTGTGATGTCCTTTTGTCGTGTAGCGGTTGGCGGTATGCGGCGCGGTGAGATGCGGTTCCACGGACTTAGAGCTGCGGCTCCACGTTGTTCGAGCTCGGAGTCGTGCGGATCGGGGTATCTTGCGTAGCGGTCTTCTCGGTCGCGTAGTCGCGGGATTATGCGGCTGCGGAGATCGTGCGCAGTCGGTCGGCGGAAGTTGCCTTGGCGGGGTTCACGAGTTATCAAACTCGGGGCTCGGAGCTCCGCAGGTCATACGTTACGCGGAACCGCGAGTTGAGGTCCGTGGGACCGTGAGCTCCGGCGGGCTCGGACAAGTCGCCTTTAGCGTCGTCCGGCGAGACCGTGGGTTCCGGGCCACGGGCTCGGAGTCCGTAGATTATGTGAGTTATCTGGCGAGACCGTGGGCTCCGGCCCGGAGCTCGGAGATCCGTCCCCGGCTAAGGAGCTCGGGGTTGGGTAAGTCGGAGACGGGGACGGCTCAGGCCCGTCCCCCGAACTCGTTAGGGAGACGGAGTTCGGGTGTGTGGGGCGAGCCAGCGCGACGTGGAACCTGGGCTCCGGCCTGGCGGCTCGTAGAGGTGTGGAACTCATGCTCGGCGGAAACCGTTCGGTCCCGGGCTCGTGTGGTCGGAGAGGAGCTTGTCGTCGGGAGGCTCATGTAGAAGAGCTCGTGCGAGACGGAGAGTGCTCGTACGAAGCGGGGAGAGCTCGTGCGGAAGAGCTCGTTCGAGGCGGAAATAAGTCGAGCGAACCCGGGGGTTATTCGTGCCGCAAGGCAGGATGATCCGCACGACCTCGAGGTCGAGGTCGGTGGCGCGCGTAGGGCAGGATACATGATGGCTCGTATGACTTCGCGGTCATGCGTTGCTCGGGCTCTGACTTCGAGCTCGTCAAAGCCGAAGTCGCTTGTGCGACCTTTGAGCTCGTTTGAGGGGCGAGCCCGTTCCGATCTGGGAGCTCGTGCGAGGCAGAGTCCTGCGGTCCGGCCTCCGGAGCTCGTCTTGTGAAGTCTCCTCGTGGGTGAGCTTGCATTAAGGTCGATTTGGACATAGTGTGGCTCGAGGATTTTGCCGCGATTAGTCGCATGTTTCGGGATACCCTAATATTGGTATCCCACGGTAGCCGGCGTGCGGGGGAGATGGAGTCTCCTCCAGACGTTTTGCGATGACCCTGAGATCGTGATGGAGGCTGGGATCGTGCTCGGGACTGACTTTGTCCGCGGGGTGCGCGGCAGCCTTCCGCGGTGTAGCCCCCGGCTCCGTGGGAGCGAGGAGTTCTCGCGGAGGCTTTGATTGATTCGTGTTTTTCGTGTTCGTTCCCCATTCTACTCTCTCGCGGAGAGGTGGGTTGAGCTCGTGCCTCGTCTTACCTCGGTGGCCGAGATGAGGTGCTCGGTGAGTTACTAGCGGGTAGTTCGGAGTGAGGCCCGAGCTCGTCGGCTCGTTTGTCCGATCTGCTAGTGGATCGACCTCATATTCCGGGGCTCGACCTCACAATTCCTCGGGGCGTGTCTCGAGTGCGCGGCGCCTTCTCCTCGAGGAAAGGCGGGAGGTCGGTGCGTCACTCTGGCGACTCGAGCGAGTTCGAGGAGACTCGCGGCATTCGCGGCTCGCAAGCAAGAGTCGCTTGGACTTCTCCTCGATCGCCCCTCGCTCCGGGCCGGCCCGGGGTGGCCGTCGAACCCTCGTTGGGCCGGCCTTGAACCCACCACCTGAATCGCGGCGAGCTTCTGCTGCGCCTTTCGTTAAGTTACCATCATCGCTTTTGAGCGAGAGATGCGCGAGGCCGTCGGGTGCGGGTCGCGGCGCGCCGATGCGTGCGTGGCGCGAGGCCGGCGCTTGGGGACAATACCGGTGCCCGCTTCCCCCACCATAGGTCGTTTGAGGTGGAGGGTGCGTTATGCGGCTTCCCGGTCGGAGGCCGTGAAGTGGCTCTCGATCTTGGGCTCGCGTGAGCTCGTGGTCACGGGCCCGGCAACGCGCGCGGCCGGAGCTCTCGACCCTCGGTCGATCTCTGATCGTCCGAGGTGGTGCTAAGGTGAGGCGGCCCGTGAAGCGTGTAGATCGTCGCGGGGCGGGACGCCGTGCGTCGAGTGCGTGAGGGCGTGCGTCGCGTGCGTCTTGGAGGTCGAAGACCCGACCTGTTTGTTGCGGGCGGGGCGCGGAGCGCGCGTCTGCGCTGAGGGCGGAGGACCGACTGTTGGTCGCGGGCGTCGCCGCATATTGGCGCGTGTGGGAGGTCGCGCTAGCCGCGGCGTGGTGCCGCGAGGGGCGTGCGTGCCCGCGGCGTGGGGGTCGCGTGAGGCCGCGGATCGCGCCGCGGTGAGGCCGCGGGTGCTCGGGACCAGACCCGGTCGTTCGGCGGTGCGCGAATAAAAGCACGGGGAGTTATATTCATACCTTTGTTGTCCCGGAAGCCGAGCCCTAGCGCCGCCGCCGTCGTGAGATCGGCGGGAGGAGTCGTGCTGCGCTCCGTCGGCGACGTGCCCGCCTCCGCCCTCCATCGGGCGCTCTTCCCGGCGTCACGTGGATCGAGGAGCTCGCCTCCGCGGACCGCGCGCCGCCGCGTGGTGCTCGCCATGGCCGGGGCGAGGGGGGGCGCCCGCTCGGCCCGGGAGATCGGAGGGGGCGGCCGTGCGACACTTCCTGCGTCCAGGGCTCTGCCCCCCCGCGAAGGGGAGCGGAGATCGTGACTGGAGGCGCTCCACCGTGATCCGTGCCCATCTGGAGGCGTTGGTGGCGTGCGGCGAGCTCCCAGCGCTCACGGGGGCCGCGGAGTGGCAAGTCCCCGGTGACGAGGAGCTTCAATAACCGGACGGGTATGTCGTCTCGTTCGTCGGATTTCATCGACGCGGCTTTTTGTGTTCGGTGGTGACTTCATCCGTGGGCTCCTTCACCATCGGAGGATCGGCTGCGACACCTCAATCCGAATGGGGTGTTGCGGATCGCGGTCTTAAATGACACTTTGTGTGAGGCGTGCCAGGAATTGAGCCGAACACGGAGCTCTTCAAGCACTTCTTTCTTTGTCAATATCGTAAACGCCAAGGATCTTGATGGGAGCGCGGTTGCCGTCCTTTGTTGGTCTTTGCGCGTCGATCCGGATGCGGGCTGGCATGATCGCTGAGTACCCAGCGCTTCTCCTTCCTTCGTCGAGCAAAGGGTGGCACTCCCGATGGTTCTATCTCAAGAACGACCCGTCCGTCCTCTTCCGACATTCACGGTCGGACGATCTTGGGCCCGTGCACACTTGGAGGGGACAGGCCCGATCCGCAGCGTTCGAGCAATACTCAAGGCGGTCGAGGCGATCCATAAGCTCCACGGGGCGCGGTTGTCGGGTAAGGCAGTGCTCGCACACCACCACCGCCCAGCGGAGTCGTGCCTCTACGGGCCCGTGTCTTGCGCATGTACGAGATGACGGAGGGCAGGGGAATAAGACAAAAAATGAAACATGAAAATGTAATAGTTGCAATGTTTGAAAGAAAACAAAAGGAAAATGTAACATATCCTAACCACGAAGGAAAGTGGAGAACTGGTGTTGTAGTACATTTTAGAAATAAAAAACTACTACTATGCAAACTAGGAGTAACGTAGCGATGGGAGAGAGAAAAGCGGATGATGAGAGAGAAAAAGAGATGACAGTGCGGGCAGGCAGCGACGTGGGGGAAGAGGAGCAGAGAAAAAGGTGCAAGGTGCTCAGATCCTGTTCAGAGGAAATACAACATCTAGAAAATCGGCAAATAGAAAATACGAGTTTTATACTAAAGTTGGCACGGATCTCAAAAAGGATCTGACGGTTGCATGTGTAGGGGCATGTGCTCTGCAGAGCAAAATTTCCGCGTCAGACTGACTAGGGACCGGTCGACCATCTCTAATTAATTAAGTCGATCTCCGGCGACCGGTAAGGCGATGACTCAGTCGACCGTCTCTATGTCTCCTGCGGTCAGTCGTTGGAAAGATTATTCATGGACTCAAAATGATACTCACTCCGTCCAAATAAATGTCATTCTCGCTTCCCTGAAGTCAACGTTTTCAAACTGCCGGCAATTATATATTAAAATATATAAATATTTATGCTAAGTAATTAGTATCATTGAAAAGATCTTTACGTCTAGTTTTTTTAATAAATTTATCTGGAGATATAAATGTTGCGACGTATTTTCTACAAACCTAGTCAAAGTTGAGAAAGTTTGACCAAGACGCGCCCCAAAAACGACTTCTATTTAGGGACGGAGGGAGTATAACTGAATGCGCACCCCACTCCCTTATCCGTCCACCGTGGTCGCCAAGAGAAAGAGATGGCAATGGCAACTCCACGCCGACGACAAGCCAACGTGTACCACCTCCTTCTGCTTATGCTAGCCTACTGCCTCCTCCCCTGCGCGGCGGGGCAGTCCGGACCACCGCTGGACGAGGCGGAGCTGCTTCTCCAGATGAAGCTTTCGTGGGGCAACCCGCCTGTGCTCGCGGCATGGAACTGGAGCACCACCACCTCGGCTGCCGGCTCGCACTGCCGGTGGCCACACGTGAGTGCGACGCGGCCGGCCGTGTCAAGAGGCTCAACCTCGCCGGCCTTGGTATCACGGGATCCATCCCGGACGCCGTTGGTGGCCTGTCTGCCCTCGCATGGCTTGACCTCTCCTACAACAACATCACTGGCGTGGTTCCGACAGTGCTCTACCGCTGCAGATCGCTCGAGTACCTCGACTTGTCCTGCAACTACCTCAAAGGGGAGCTCCTGATGACATCGGCCAAGGCCTTGGAACAAACCTGAGCGAATTGTATCTCAACTCCAATTGGTTCAACGGCAGCATCCCGATAGCGCTTGGCGAGCTAACAAGCCTTCGGACGTTGTGGCTTGGGGACAACCCGTTCGACCCAGGCGAGCTTCCGGCATCGTTCATGAATCTGACCCACCTAGTCTACCTTAATGCAGGGAGCTCCAACCTCGTAGGTGCCATCCCGAGTTACCTGACAAAAATGATGCAGTTGAAGATTTTGTCTCTCGGAAACAACTCACTCCAAGGAGCCATACCTCCAGAAATCTGGGGCCTCAAGAACCTGCAGTTCTTTGATCTATACAACAACAACCTTACCGGCAGCGTGGTGATTGATGGTTTTGCTGCCATCAACTTAATATCAATCGACTTGTCAGATAACAAGCTAACGGGAACCATCCTGGAAGTCTTCGGATCTTTAAAGAACCTTACAGAATTGGTGCTCGGCAACAACAACTTCTCAGGTGAGATACCTAAGAGCATTGGCCGGTTGCCGTCGCTAATGATCTTGTGGTTGAACAATAACATGCTTACCGGCGAGCTCCCATCAGAGCTTGGAAAGCATGTACCAGGCTTAGCTTCTGTAATGCTTGATGAGAACGATCTCACCGGTAGGATCCCAGAGGGGATATGCGTGGGAGGTCAATTAGTGATCCTCACAGCGTCGAGCAACCGCTTGAACGGCTCCATCCCGGTAGGCCTCGGCAATTGTGTCACCCTGCAGAATTTACAACTTGGCGATAATCAGCTTTCTGGAGAGATCCCAAAGGGGTTGTGTGTTGGAAACAACCTCTGGAATCTCAACGTGTCCAGCAATAGCATGAACGGCTCCATCCCAACTGACCTCGCTGGCTGTGTCACTCTGCAAACACTTGACATAAGCAATAACCAGCTCTCTGGTGAGATACCAAGAAATTTTGGCTATGGCACGCCACGGCTATGGACACTGAACGTAGCGAATAACAATCTCTCTAGATGGATCAGTTAAGTCAATTTGCAGGACTCAACCTGAAGCGACCCAGCAACTTTCCATATGATGATGTACGCTGCAGCAAGCCCGCAACTAAATGCGCAGGCCTTCCAGCACAAATTTTTTATAATCCTGTCTTAGCCCAAGCATAAATAATGACTTCCTTTCAGGAGGAAACTCTGAAATGTTTAAATCCCTTGTTGTAATGTCTTGAAGCATATCATAAAGTTCATTTCAGTCTATGATTATTGCCTTTCATTTTGAGGACCCTGGGCTTCCAAATTGGTGTAAGATTTAATATGCATCCAAACACCATACGGAGGTAATAATCACCATTTGCATTACTGTTGTACCGCATGCAGTGGAGGGTTATCAACCGAAATCCATTCAAATCAATACACGCCCCAGGATTCTTTTTGCTTCTTGGCAGCTGTATTGATGTAGAGCCGCAATATAAACTTGTTTTGCTTTTCGTTTTGCTCCATATGGTCCCTAGCTAGTTTGATCTGTCAACATGTCACAAATTAAGGAACGCAAGGGCAGAAGATAGCGCAGGACGGAAGCAGAGTACATGCTGACTAGATTCCACGGTTAAGTTAATCTGCAGGGACTAAACTTACTACCATATATTATAAAGTGTCTTTCCATCCAGCACAGATATTTTACATGCATTTCAGGGGTCAACCGAAAGCAATGTCTTCCTTTATAGAAAAACTTAGGTTTATAAAACATCAGTTTTCATTGCTTGTCTCAAAAGTCTCAAGCAGACTATAAACAACATCTCAAGGCACATGCTGTAATCAGCTTTTACAGGAGTTGAGAGCTAGTAATTGGAGGAACATTGAGGATAAATCATTGAGGATAAATCCGCTAAAGAAGAAAGAAGGGCTGCTGGGATGGGTGCCTCGACATATTTGGGGAATTCGTGGAGACATGAGCACCCTGTTCATGCAGGACCAGAGAGGTTCAAGTAGCCAAAACGCGCGGATAACGCCATTCAGAAACAATGGAGCACTGCCATCTCCACTGGAGCATCCTCCTGCTGAAGAGGAAAAGGGAGGAGCCTTGAGTAGAGCATTGGAGACGAAGGCATTGCCACCATGAACTGATGAACTGAATGGTAGCATAGTATATGATTTGGCCACGGAGAGGCATTGCCAGCCTGTTGGTATAGTAGTGCAGTTCCAGTGCAAATAAGAATGCCGGTATTCATTCTTTGGTTCCTTCTGTTGAACATGGATCTGTTGTTTCTGATTAGGCCACCTGGCCTTTGTTTTACACTGTTGAAGAGATTTGCTTGCTCGGCTAGGCAAAAGTCTGCCTGCACATGTAATGTTTTTTTGCCGATTGCAGCTGGGGCTGGAAAAGCACACTTCTGTACAGAAGAGGCAGTAAATTTACATGATCCTGACATAATTCAGCAAACAATTGTTACAACCTTCTTTTCGATTTCTGGTGGATAACGTCTTCATCTTCACTTTAGAGTTAACAAGCTTGATCAGAACCCCATAGATAGCCTTCAAAACTCTTCAGTTAAGTGAGACTGACAGTTCGCCATCCGTCAAGAAAGCCGCCGTTTGATTCCAGACAGTCGATTTCTAACAGAAGCCCTCGAGTTTTGTACAAGACTTGAGGGGATGTTTGGATGCGTTCCATAGGTGTAGCCACACTTAAGTTTAGGTTCACTCATTCGTGTGTTTATTTCTTTGCATTGTCACTGTTATTCTCCGCTGTTTTCAGCGAAGGCAAATCAGGTACAGCAGGGAGGATTCAAGGATTCCGTGTTTCAGCCGTCGGCGACTGACTACCAGTTACCAGTGTACCACCTCACGTATTAGCAGTCTCCTTTAAGGCACGCGGTAACCGATGACTTATTAGCAGTCTCAAGTCTCCGGAGACTGACTCCGGTCGTCTCTGAGTCTCCGGCAGTACGGTTGTGGGAAAGATATATTATATGATGGCCTGAAAGTGACCGGACTGAAAGCATCACCACTGAATCCAATCCACCACGGTCGTCATGGCAACACCACGCTCCTACATGCACGCTTACCACTACCACCACCTCCTGCTGCCCATGCTAGCCTGCTGCCTCCTGCAGTGCGGGGTGGCACAGTCCCATCCAGTAGGCGAGGCGGAGTTTCTCCTCCAGATGAAGCACGCGTGGGGTGACCCGCCTGTGCTCGCGCCATGGAATTGGAGCGCTGCCACCACGTCCGCAGGTGCGCACTGCCGCTGGCCATTCGTGCGGTGTGACTCTGTCGGGGAACAACCTCACGGGGCCTGTCCCAGATGTCATTGGCTCCATCTCCAAACTCAAACAGCTCAACCTTTCCTGCAACCACCACATGGGGCCTGTCCCAGATGCCATTGGCTTCCTCTCCAACCTCAAACATCTTGACCTTTCCTACAACTACCTCACGGGGCCTATTCCAGCTGCTTTTGGCTCCCTCTCCAATCTCGAACTCCTCGACCTCTCCTCCAACAACCTCATAGGGCCACTCCCAGATGCCTTTGTCTCCCTCTCCAGCCTCAAATACCTCGTCCTCCACGACAACATAATCAATGGCACGTTTCCGACGGCACTCTACCGCTGCAGATCGCTCCAGTACCTCGACCTGTCTTGGAACCACCTCGAAGGGGAGCTCCCTTATGACATCGGCCAAGGCCTTGGAACAAACCTGAGCACATTGCATCTCGACCGCAACAGGTTCAACGGCAGCATCCCGATAGCGCTTGGCGAGCTAACAAGCCTTCGGGCATTGTCCCTTGGGTGGAACACGTTCGATCCAGGCGAGCTGCCAGCATCATTCATGAACCTGACCCACCTACTCAGCCTTGAGGTAGAGGGATGCAACCTCGAGGGTGCCTTCCCGTATTACCTGACAAAGATGATGCAGTTGGAGGAACTGTTTCTCGCGGATAACTCCTTGCTAGGAGCTATACCTCCGGCAATCTGGCGACTCAAGAACCTGAAGGTCATGGATGTGAAAAATAACAACCTCACTGGCAACGTGGTGATTGATGGTTTTGCTGCCATCAGCTTGACAACAATCGATTTGTCACAAAACAAGCTAACTGGAACCATCCCAAAAGTCTTCGGATGCTTGAAGAACCTGACATATTTGATTCTCAATAGCAACAACTTTTCAGGTGAGATACCTATGAGCATTGGTCGGTTGTCGTCACTAGAGTGCTTGTCGCTTAGCAATAACATGCTTACCGGTAGGATCCCAGAGGGGATATGCACGGGTGGTCAATTATGGGAGGTCTCAGCATCAGGCAATCGCTTGAACGGCTCCATCCCAATAGGCCTTGGCAATTGTGCTACCCTGTTAAATTTTGAACTTGGCGATAATCAGCTTTCTGGAGAGATCCCAGAGGGGTTATGCGTTGGAAACAATCTTTGGCATCTCAACATCTCCAGCAATAGCATGAACGGCTCCATCCCAACTGACCTCGCCGGCTGTGCCACTTTGGAAATACTTGACCTAAGTAACAACCAGCTCTCCGGTGAGATACCAACAAATTTTGGCTATGGCATGCCATTGCTACAGACGCTGAACCTAGCGAATAACAATCTCTCTGGATGGATCAGTTAAGTCAATTTGCAAGACTCAACCTGAAGCGATCGTAGCCCAAGCATAAATAATGACTTCCTTTCAGGAGGAAACTAAGAAAAGTTTAAGTCCCTTGTTGTAATGTCTTGAAGCATATTATAAAGTTCAGTCCAGTCTTGCTTTTCATTTTGAGGACCCCGGGCTTCCAATTTGAAGTAAGATTTAATATGCATACAAACACGATACGGAGCTACAGAGGTAATCACCATTTGCATTACTGTTGTACCACATGCCGTGCAGGGTCATCAATCGAAATCCATTCAAATCAATGCACGCCCCCATGATTCTTTTGCGTCATTGGCAGCTATATTGATGTGGAGCCCCAATATAAACTTCGTTTTCCTCTGTTTTGTCCAGCAAAGTTACTATGCTGATGAGTGATGAGGGCGATGGAGGACGCATACGCATCACCTCGCACAAGCCTGTGCCACAAATTAAGGAACGCAAGGGCACGGAGGACGCAGGACCTCGCAGAAGCCAGTGCAGGACGGAAGCAGAGTACTAACGGAATAGGGCAGGGGCAAGGAAGCCATTTCGCATGTGCATGCTGACTAGATTCCACGGTTAAGTTAATCTGCAGGGACTAAACTTACTACTATATATGGTTCTGTTCTTGCTGATTAGGCTACCTGGCCTTCGTTTTACACTGTTGGAAGAGATTTGCTTGCTCGGCTAGGCAAAAGTCTGTCTGACCATGTAATGTGTTTTTGCCGACTGCAGCTGGGGCTGGAAAAGCACCTTCTGTACAGAAGAAGAGGCAGTAAACTTACATGATCCTGACATAATTCAGCAAACAATTATTACAACCTTCTTTTCAATCTCTGGTGGATAATGTCTTCATCTTCAAAAATCAACCACGCAGATCTTAAACATTACTCCCTCCGTTTCAGAATAAATCAATTTCTAGAGTTGTCCTAAGTCAAACTTTATTAAGTTTGACCAATTTTTAGGAAAAGATAATAACATCTATGAAACCAAATAAACATATTATGAAAATATATTTTATTATGTATCTAGTGATATTAATTTGATGTCATAAATATTAATGTTATTTCCGATAAAGTTGGTCAAACTTTTTTTCGAAATCAGGTCATTACCCGTATTGCTTTAAGAGAAATGGCCGAAAGAAAGACCCCGGACCGAAAGTTTGTTACACGACCTACCGCGACGAATGGCGAGCTGCCACAGGTAACGATAGGTAAACACACGACAGTAATCACCGGCTAGAACGGTGCAGCAGCGGAGGCGTAACTAAGAGACAACCGAATTTGCGACTAAAGAGGAAGAGGCACACACTAAGCAACGAAGGCGAACAGCAGCGCAAGCTTGGAGAAGCCCGCCGCAAACCACTCTTCTCCTTCCACCTTGATGTCGAGGAGGACCTAGCAGGGAGTATGATAAAGTTGGTCAAACTTAAAAAAGTTTGACTTAGGACAACTATAGAAGTTGATTTATTTTGGGACAGAGGGAGTATGATCCTAGCAGAATTTACTGCCATCACCTAGTTTTTTTTTCTAGTGAAAGATCTTTCCTTGTTTTTATAGGAGGCATTATGAATATGAAGTATATAAAATAGATCAAATCAAACAGAGGGCAGAACACTACTATGGCTGGGCCACCAAAACTCAAACTCCTATGTACAGCACCACCATAAACAGTAAACACTTGAGAGAGTTAGCAAGCTCGATCAGAACCAAAGAAAGCCTTGAAAACTCTTCACTTTAGTGAGTCTGACAGTTTGTCATCCGTCCAGAAAGCCGCCGTTTGATTTCAGAGAGTCGATTTTCTAACAGATGCCGGCCATATGTAGCCACACTTAAGTTTAGGTTCAATCATCGTGTGTTTATTTCTTTGCATCGGTTGCATTGCATCTTGCTTGTTTCGTCGTACGTGGTCACTGTTATTTTCCACTGTTTACAGCAAAGGCAAATCCGGTACAGTACAGCAGGGGAGGATTCAAGGATTCGTGTTTCAGCCGTCGGCGACCGACTACGAGTCTCCCAAGTCTCCCGAGACTGACTCGGTCGTCTCTGAGTCTCCGGTGGTACGGTTTGTCGGAAAGATTATTATATGATGGCCTGAAAATGACCCGACTGAAAGCACCCAACTGAATCAATCCACCACGGTCGTCAAAGGGAGAGACATGGTCCTCCAGATGAAGCACGCTTACCACTACCACCTCCTCCTGCAGTGCGCGGCGGCAGAGTCCCATCCAGTAGGCGATCCAGTAGGCGAGAGCGAGGCGGCGCTGCTCCTCCAGATGAAGCACGCGTGGGGCTACCCGCCCGCGCTCACGGCATGGAGATGGAGCAACGCGACCTCGGGCTCAGACTCGGCCGGACGCGTCACCACCCTTGCCCTCTCCAGCATCAACATCATTGGGCCTGTTCCAGACGCTGTTGGCGGTCTCTCCAGCCTTGAACACCTCGACCTCTCCAACAACAGCATCGGTGGCGTGTTCCCGACGGTGCTGTACCGCTGTACATCGCTCCGGTATCTCAACCTGTCCTCCAACTACCTTCTTTCAGGGGCACTTCCCCATGACATCGGCCACGGCCTTGCAGCAAACTTGAGCAGGCTGGACCTCAGCTGGAATGCGTTCAATGGCACCATTCCTGAGTCTTTGTCTCGGCTTGGGAACCTCAGGTATCTCTCGTTGGATACCAACAGTCTCGTTGGTGGTATCCCAACATCTTTGTCCAGGCTCAGGAACCTTCGACATCTGACACTATCTTACAAGCGCCTTACGGGCCCTATCGCAGCTTCTTTGTCTAGGCTCAGGAACCTTCGACATCTGACACTGCGTGTCAACCAGCTCACGGGCACTATCCTGGCAGAGCTTGGTGAGCTGACAAGCCTTCAGACTTTGTGGCTCGGGGATAACCCGTTCGACCTAGCTGAGCTGCTGGCATCATTCAGGAACTTGACCCAGTTAATCAGCCTTAAAGCAGGGAGCAGCAACCTCGTTGGTGCCTTTCCGAGTTACCTGACAAAGATGATGCAGTTGGAGGAACTGTATCTCTGGAACAACTCGTTGGTAGGAGCCATACCTCCGAGGATATGGGGCCTCAAGAACCTCCAGGCCTTGCATGTGTACAACAATCGACTTGTCACAGAACAAGTTAAGTGGAACCATCCTGAAAGTCTTCGGACACTTCAAGAACCTCACACATTTGTGGCTTTCTGAAAATAACTTCTACGGTGAGATACCCGCAAGCATCGGGCAATTGCCATCATTGGTAGTATTGCACATTGACAAAAATAATTTAACTGGTGAAATACCCTCGAGCATCAGCCAATTACCTTCACTGACAGAATTGTGGCTGTCTAGTAACAGTCTTACCGGTACACTCCCATCGGAGCTCGGTAAGCACTCACCAGCCTTATCTTATGTTTGGGTTGATAACAACAAGCTCACCGGTGGGATCCCAGAGTGGCTATGTGCTGGAGGCCACCTCCAACTGTTTAACGCAAGCAGCAACTGCTTCAATGGCTCTATCCCAATAGGCCTCGCACATTGTTCCACTTTGCAGGAACTGGACCTAAGCAGTAACCAGCTCTCCGGTGAGGTGCCAAAGGCTCTGTGGACAACAAGCCAGATTGAATACATGAACTTACAGAATAACCGACTTACTGGGAGTTTGCCTGACATGATTTCCAGCAACCTTGCGTCCCTAGACATAGGAAACAACCAGTTTGTTGGCAGAATTCCGTCAGTAGCTATTGGGCTTCAATACTTCGCTGCTGACAATAACCAATTTTCTGGCCATATACCAGCGAATCTGGGCTATGGCATGCCACTTCTGCATAGGCTGAACCTGGCCAATAACAAACTCTCTGGCAAGATAGGTTAAGCTGGAGTGAGCCTTACCAGTGGCCAAACAATCCAAAGTGGGGTATTTAAAATTAAATAGCATGAGCATGTGTGCATGCATGAATAAGTTGTAGCTTTCTTGAAGCTGGTGATAGCTTACACCAATCAGCTAGGTAGTAGCTCATCATTGATGCTTTTAAGACAGTCTGGTAAAAAAATCTGTAATGCAAATGGTTATTATCAAGCCAGAGTGTGTTTGATTCGAATGTATGTAACAGTATATAATCACATCGTCGGAGACATATCTGATATAATAATGATCTTTTTACGATCGTACCGTGGCACATTTTTCATTGAACAGAAGTAGACTTTTGTTACAACTTAAGCTGGCCACTGTCAATCCATTGATTGCCGAGACAGTGACCGACCAAAGCACACGTTGTTATGATTTACACAGTAGTATTTTGCGACAAATACCAGCTGACTCAAGGCCTAACTATCCTCGGACTCAAAGCCAGTCAAATTCAGGTTCATGGCCACCGGATCGAATTAACAGCACCAATTTCTCTTGGCCGACAAAGGCCCCTTAAAGGGAGTCAGTGGCCGTGGCTACCGCCGCCATCGCATCGGAGACAGAATCGAGACTGGCACGACATGAGCTAGCCTCCCATGTGCCTTCGACGTGCTGCGCGCTCCACGGACATCGATCTACTACGCGCGGCTCCCCCCTTCACTTGCTGTATTGCGTCGCTCGCTCGCGCCTGCGCCTCTAACATAGTCGACTACTACGTCCTGGGACGTAGAACGCCTGATGCTGATGCCCTTCATTTGTGATCCAGCGGCAAGAATCAAACAACACAGGAAGCCGGTACTGAGATCGCCCCAGGTACGTAGTGACTAGTGAGCCCCAAGCCCAAGCAGCATTGACGCGAGCTGCTGCAGTGGAGACTGGAGAGCACGCGATGGGTTGCGGAACGACCATTCGCGAGGCTGGCGGCGCTCGCAAGCTGCTGCAATGGGGAGCTCGTGGTGAGCTGCGTCAATAGCCAAAGCACAACGGGCTGCGGGTCGAGCACTTGCGGCGCTGCCAGCGGGCAAACGCGCACCGGCGGGTGGGCTCTCGAGCCTCGCCGCTTGGCTCAGCCGCCACACTGTTGGCTGCGCAGGCCGTGCCCGCCGGCAGTGAGTAGCATCTGCATATATGTGCGTCATCATGGAAATCTCAACCATGTTACCATGGGCCAATTAGCATTCTGGTGCAACAAATAGAATCACTAGATTGTTGATCATGGACCATGTAATCGTGTCAGTTATTGTATCCGTGCATTAGTTTTAGTTCATTTTACACTTGAACATGTTTTGTAACAAGTGTAGAATCTTGGGTGTCACGTTGATTGCACACGTGCAAGGTTCTCCCCTGCCAACGGCTGGCATGCCGTGCATGTCGCACGAGAGTGACTGCAATTCAAGGCATATCGTCGTGCAGCTGCTAACGGTGGCGGGGGTAGTGGACACTGGCCACGATAAGGCCAAGTTGAATGCATCAAAGAAGCTGCGGCATTCGCAGTGAAACCACCTCGCCTTCTCTCTCACTCTGTGTGTTCGTTCTCGCTCGTGTCCACGGTGACCGTGCTCCGGGCAATGCCTGATGACGATCCGTTCATAGGATGGCGACAGACCGCCGGTCCTCATATAGATTGGACTGTACTCACTAAGACGAGGCCTTTGATGATGGTGTCCGTGTAGTACTCGGGATCAATTTCTTGCAGCAATAGAAGCTCGTCATTGTCTCAATGATACTTGTCTTCTCCGGCGGGTCTTGGCCGGCCATTACTGGCGTCGCGCCGTCGCCGCTGTAACTGGACAAGGCCACCGACGAACGCGTCGCGTCGCGCCTGAAGACGTACAAGCGCCGCATCGACGCCGCGCAGGTGGTCCATCCACCGTAGCGCCGGGAAGAAGTCCCATCGCTGGGCGAGCCGCTGACCGGTGACCACGAACGTCTCCTCCACGATCTCCTGCGCAAGTCTCCGCCGTGGGCGTGCTTCCTGCTGAATGCGCGCAGCATGACACCGAGCACCCGCTCGAAGAGCCTGTGCCGGGGAGTCACCGCGCGACCTCCGTGGAGAAGGCTGAGGCTGTCGACGAGCGTGGCGACTTCGGCGCGGCGGAACACGCTGGCAGCCACGCGGGACACCGAGAAGATCTCGACGGCGAGAAGCCGGCGGAGCGCGCGCCAGTGGGAAGCCCACACCAGCATCGTGTACCCGAGCCAATGCGCGCGCCAGGGTGGAAGTGGACGCTGAACACCTCGGACACACGCGGCGCCGCGGTGCGGCCCTTACCCTCGGACCACAGCCTACGCGCGCGCGGTGCGGCTGCAGGGCGAGGAAGTAGTGTAGCATTCGTTCACGCGCGGCGGCCAGGAGGTCATGCAGCACCTCCTGCAGCACCACGCCGGCGACGCAGAGCTTGGTCGACATGATGGGCCGAGGCGTGTGCGGCCTGCTTGTTTCCTTTGTGCTAGAATGGATTTCTGCCGCTCGATCACCGACGAAGTCGAAGGGGCATCGGGGTCAACTACGTCCCAGGATGTAGTAGTTGGCTAAGTTAGAGGAGCCGGACCAAGGGAAGAGATAGATGGTGTGGTTATTTTTTTTTTTTTTAAGAGAGATATCAATTCAGTCACGGGAGGATCCAGGGACAGAGACAGACACCAGGGTAAACAAGTTGTGGTTAAGGCTTGAAAGTTAAACCAAAAGGGCCTTAGCTAGAGCACTTGAGTAGCATCTAAGTAGATCTAGGTTCGATTCCTATAGGAGTGAATTTAATTAGTTTTGCATTACTAAAAACTAAAAAATAGGCTGGTTTCCCATGCGGACTTCGGTAATTTTGTTTAAAGTTTCATCTAATTTTATTTACATGTTCATGCATCCCCTTGCATGTATTTTAACTTGTTGGAGCATACTTTACTTATAAAAACTACAAAATAATTAAAAAAGAAGTCAACAAAGGCAATAGGAACAAATCACAAGCCCTGGGAGTCAACAAAAGGGCAAAATTGATTATGAAGCCGTGAAAAAACTCAGGGATCAATTTCTTGCAGAAATAGAAGTTCGTCATTGTCTCAATGATAGTTGTCTTCTCCGGCAGGTCTTGGCGGCCATTACTGGCGTCGTGCCGTCGCCGCTGTAACTGGACAAGGCCACCGACGAACGCCCGCGTCGCGCCTGAAGACGTACAAGCGCCGCGCCGACGCCGCGCAGGTGGTCCATCCACCGTAGCGCCTGTTTGTGTTTTTCTTTTTTTTTTTTCTCTCTTCTTTCTTTTGCCAATGTCGGGGCCTTACAATGGTAAGGCGCCCCTTTCATCTTATGCAAAATTCTCATGCAATGAACAGACATTATGGATGAATGTTGTGTTCACACATAAAAATAACGAGAACGTATTTTTATTTAATTATTATGGCCTCACATACATATCTTTGGAGGGTCGAGATTTTGATCATTGTACATTCGCTTGACTCTTAGCCTTTTCGTTTTCGGGTGATTTCATTTCCTTGTTTTTAGTCGATGAGGATCCAAGCGCAGTCCTTCGATGTTTCATTGCTTCACCCATATGTATATTATTATTGGAGGATCAAAGTGTTTTAACCTTTTGATTTTTCTGTTTTTTATTTTATTTTTGCTCCCTCACATATTTTGGAGGGGTTGGAGTGATTTACCACCTTACTTAGTCTTTTTTTGTCCCGCCCTCGTGTATTTTTTGAGGGTTGTAGCGTATCGAAGACTAAGAAAAACGTCTCTTCGGTTCCATCCCATAAGGTCTTGCACACGATGTGCCACGCTTGAAGGTCTACTAGTTAAACGCCCATGCATTGCTATGGGATAACTAAATTTTATATAAAAACAAATGGATCGCATGATAAGATAACAATACTATAAAATTAAACAATGATATTAAAGTGACATTTAATCTAAATAAGTTTTGTGAAAATAACACAATCAATCATGGATACCATGAGTTCTTAAACTCTATTTTATGGACTTCTTCATAATTCGCCTAAGATAATATTATCAAGGACCTGTGTATGCATACTTAACCATTGGTGCGGGTGGGGAGGCCGGAGAGACCGCACCTTCCAAATTTGCGTGCGGGTGGGGAGGGCGTGATTGATAGCACCTTCCAAATTTGCATGGGCGTGGCGGCGTGATTGATCGCACTTTCCAAGTTCACATGGGTGGAGAGAATCACATCTTCTAAATTTGCGTGCGGGGTGGGTTTGGTGTGATTGATCACAATTCACACCTTTCAAATTCGCATGGGCGTGGAGAGGGCGTGATTTATTGCACCTTACAAATTTGCATGGGTGGAGGATCAAACCTTCTAAATTTACGTGCGGGTTGGGAGGGCGTGATTGATCGCACCTTCCAAATTCGCATGGGCGTGGGGAGGGCATGATTGACCGCATCTAAATTCGCATGGGTGGAGAAAATCGCACCGTCCAAATTTGCGCGTCTTGCGGTGTGTAGGGTGTGATTGATCGCACCTTCTAAATTCGCATGGGCGTGGAGAGGGGTGCATGCGGATCTTTTATAGTTTCCTAATTTTTCTCACGGGAGCTCAAAAAGGAAAAAAAGGCCCTTCAATCGAGAGGAGAATGGGCGCGTGGCTTTTTTTTTTTCTTCTTTTCCTCCTAGATTTTCTCTCCTTCTATTTACGTTTTGTCACAAGAACCAACGTGCATGGTTAATTTCTTCCTTTATTGTGTGGTTAATTCTTTTCTTTACTACATGGTTAATTCTTTCCTTTATGAGGTAGCATGGACAATTCATTTCCTTTCACTTCCTTTATTGCATGGTTAATTCTTTCCTTTATTACGTGGTTAATTCCTTCCTTTATTAGGTCTCATGGGCGGTTCGTTTCCTTTTCTCCCTTCGAACCGCATGGGGTGGCGGTTGGACAGACTCAAAGCGAATGTCGCACCAAAAAAATACTTCCTCTTTATTCTTTTTATGTTGTGTAGATAGAGATAGAGATGTAGAGATTCCAGTAACCAACTCTCTGACGATATCCCAGCCAATCTAGGCTACGGTACGCCACAACTGTAATTTTCTCTACCAAATTTGATATATGGTGGGCCACTGCTACAGAGACAGATGAGTCTGGTAAACAATAAACTCGTTAGAAGGATCTGTTAAGTTAATCCGTGGGGAGACTTACTACTATATCTATATCTATACCTAATAATAAAACACAAAAATTTCTGCCAATCTGCCAAAATTTTCTGTCCGCCCGTCGTCTAGCCCCCTGTCCGCTTCTGTCCGCCCAGGCAAAATTTTAGAGTTGGAGACCAACAGGGACCGAAGGACTTTCCCAAACCGAGATCAAAACAAAGAATAAATCAAAACCAAAACAGACAATTAAGACCGAATCAAGGAAGCGATGCGACGGGAACAAACCAAATTTGAGCGGAGCCAAATCACAAATCAAAAAGGTACGCTAATAGGCAAGCACGCCGCACGGCCACTGCCACCAAGACGCGGATTTCGGCGAGGGAGAGTACGAGTGTGGGCTGCGCCCGTGACGAGGAGCGCGGGTCGCACCGTCGAGAAAGAGCTCGAGCGCGACGACCACACGGAGCTCCGAGCTGCGCACTTGCAACTGGATGCGACCTCGGCGCGAGCCACGGAAGCGCCGTCCACCGCGCTGTGCAATAGCATCGAGGACGCGACCGGTCTCAGCGTCGCGGGCAGCAGGCGCCAGTGAGCTCGACCGCGACCCGTCACGCCACATCCACCCCACGCTTGACGCCACCGCGTCGATCTCCTGCGATGCGAGATGCATCGAGCTCTTGCTGCGATGCGAGGTGCAGGGATGCGTCGAGAGAAAAGGAAACCTTGGGTATCGGGAGGACTTTATCCATTTCCGGAGCGCTGGGTGAAATGGATAAGGATGGTGGTAGCTTTGTGCTTGAGCAGGACCGGTGTGGGAACGATAATTGGGCCTTGGGACTAGGATGCGTTGAACTGTGCCGTTTTTTTAGCTTATTGGGCTTGAATTGGATGGAATCATATATGAGCGTAAGTTTATAACTCTATCTATATCTTTTATTTTAACAAATATATAAATTTAATTAATTCCTTCGTAGACTTGTGCCAACGAGTGCTAAAGGTTAAAGGTTAGTCTCTATCACATCGGATGTTTGACATAAATTTAGATTATTAAATTAAATATATATACTAATTAAAGAACTACATGCACAAATTAAGATTAATTTTCAAGATGAATCTATTAGTCCTATTTAGTCTATGATATGATAATGCGGTGCTACAGTAAAATATGCTAATGATAAATACATTATGCTTATAAATCCGTTTGACGTATTATTGATGTATTCGAAAACTCAATGTCTATGTGACACCCCTAAATTATTGTAGGTGGACATAATGATCTTTCTGTTTTCTTTTACTTTTATTAATTTGGTAATTGTAATTTTCTTTAATATATACGTTTATTCACGATATATATAGTGCATAGACTGTTCGCTCATCCATGCCGTATATTTTTTGGTACTTTTTTCTTCAATCTCTTCGTAACTATATGGTACAGTGGAGGTGTTCAAAAAGTATAATAAAGGACAAATACTTTTGATGTATTGTATCGTGTATTTATTATTGAACGATGTCATATTAGACGCTCAAAACACAACATATTTAAAATCAATAAATAGTAAATTCATCTTTTTCATTAGAACAAATGGTAGAGGAAGATTTTTTTTTTTTTTTCCATTTTCCGTAGCAACGCACGGGCATATTTCCTAGTATATTATAAAAAAAGTGTCTTTCCATGCAGCACGGATTATTTTCCATGCATTTCAGAGTCAACCATAAGCAAGGTCTTCCTTTACAGAGAAACTCATATTCCATAAAAACATTAGTTTTCATTGCTCGTTTCAAAAGTCTCAAGCACACTATAAACAACACCTTTATAGAGAAACTCAGGTTCCGTAAAACATTAGTTGATAGATTTGGGCCACTTGGTTATCCGTAAACGTGATGCCTTGCATACACGTAAGTAGTGCTCTGCATCAATCGATCACGAAAAGAAGTTTTAATATATGTGACTGGTGTAGACTCTGTTAACAAAAGTGTTTATTCGCTTTTAATTCTGCTTTGGCACGGGATAATATGCAGTAACATATTTTGAAAGCTACTGACTACTCGCTTTCCACACACAGTACGTGTCGCTGTCGCTACGTCAGTCAGGGCCAGGGGACACAGTCGCGTGCTTCTTGCTGGCCACACCTGGCCGTCTCCACTATACACCACACCGGCCAAGACATGGCAACACCTCGCCGCGACCGTGCATGCTGCCTCGAGCTTGTGCTAGTATATCATGCCTACTACGCCATGGCTGAGGACTAAGAAACAAGATTGTCACCAAACACAGCAGGAATTTCCCTGGTTTTATAGAAGGCATTAAGCATACAGTCCATAACGGCTTCAGACTCCAGAAACAATTGAGAACATAGTAAGCAGAAGCACTTCTTGTCAAAAAGCAAACTCCAACGTACAGGTACAATCAAAGCTAGTCCTCATCCCTTTCTTGACTCTTCACTTCAGTGAGACTAGCAGTTCGTCATCCATCCGGACATCCACCCTTTGATTTCAGAGAGTTGATTTCTAACAGAAGCCCTCAGCAACCACTGCCATTTTCTGCAAGAAGAAGAAGAAAAAAAAAAAGTTGAACAACACTTGTGGAGACAATCTTGGTAACTTGTTTTCTCTAGACATTTTATTTCTGCAAAGACTAAGAGCGCAGGTTATATGCAAGAGCTGAGAGAGACACCTTCAAGAGTCATAGGTTTACACCTAGCACACCCTGTTGTCGTTCATTCGTGTGTTTATTTGCATCGGTTGCATTGCATCTATCTTGTTTTGTCGTACGGTGTCACTGCTATTCTCTATTGTTTTCAGTGAAGGCAATGAAATCAGGTACAGCGGGGAGGATTCGTGTTTCAGACGTCGGCGATTGACTACCACTTTCCAAGTCATCGTTAAAGGTGGTGACCGACTTACTAGTCTCCAGGTCTCCGGGCGACTGACTTGCAGTCGTCTCCAAGTCTCTGGTGGTTGTTAGAAAGATGGATTACTATATCATGACCTGAAAATGAGCCGACTGAAAGCACCCCCAACCGAATCAATCCAACACGGCCGTCAAGAGAGAGACATGGAAACACTTCGCCGGCTCCGAGCATACCTGCACGCTTACCAGCACCTCCTCCTCCTGCTGCTGCCAATGCTAGCGTACTGCCTCCAGCCGTGCACGGCGGCGCCGGCGCAGTCCCGACCCCAACCGGTAGGCGAGGCGGAGCTGCTCCTCCAGATGAAGCGCGCGTGGGGCGACCCGCCCGTGCTCACGGCATGGAATTGAGTGCCGCCACTTCGCCCATGGGCGCGCACTGCCGCTGGCCATACGTGGGCTGCGACTCGGTCGGCCGCGTCACCAGCCTCGACCTTTCCTACAAAAACCTCTGGGGGCCTGTTCCAGATGTCATTGGCTCCCTCTCCAACCTCAGACACCTTGACCTTTCCTTCAACAACCTCACGGGGGTTGTCCCAGATGCCATTGGCTCCCTCTCCAGCCTCGAATACCTCGACCTTTCCTTCGACAACCTCAGGGGCTTGCTCCAGATGTCTTTGGCTCCCTCTCCAACCTGGAATACCTTGACCTTTCCTACAACAACATCAAGGGGCCTATCCCAGATGCCATTGGCACCCTCTCCAGCCTCGAATACCTCGACCTCTCCAGCAACAAAATCAATGGCATGTTTCCAACAACACTCTACCGCTGCAGATCGCTCCAGTACCTCGACCTGTCCCAGAACTATCTCGAAGGGGAGCTCCCTGCTGACATCGGCCAAGGCCTTGGAACAAACCTGAGCATTTTGTGTCTCCACTACAACATGTTCAATGGCAGCATCCCGATAGCACTTGGCGAGCTAACAAGCCTTTGGGTGTTGTACCTTGCGAATAACCCGTTCAACCCAGGCGAGCTACCGACATCGTTCATGAACCTGACCCGCCTAGTCATCCTTGATGTAGGGAGGTGCAACCTCGTAGGTTCTTTTCCGAGTTACGTGACAAAGATGATGCAGCTGGAGGAACTTTCTTTCATGAGCAACTCATTGTTTGGAGCCATACCTCCGGGAATCTGGGGCCTCAAGAACATGCAAAACTTGGATGTGTACAACAACAGCCTCACTGGCAACGTGGTGATTGATGGCTTTGCTGCCACTGGCTTAACATCAATCAACTTGTCATATAACAAGCTAACTGGAACTATCCCGGAAATCTTCAGATGCTTGAAGAACCTCACAGAATTGATGATCGGTAGCAACAACTTTTCAGGTGAGATACCTATGAGTATCGGCCATTTGTCGTCACTAAAGTTGTTGTCCCTGGACAATAACATGCTTACCGGCGAGCTCCCTCCGGAGCTTGGAAAGCATGCGCTAGGCTTAACTGATGTACTACTTGATGACAATAATCTCACTGGTAGGATCCCAGAGGGGATATGCGCGGGAGGTCAATTACGTAACCTTGTAGCCTCAGGCAACTGCTTGAACGGCTCCATCCCGGTAGGCCTCGGCAACTGTGTCACCCTGCAGGATTTAGAACTTGGCGATAATCAGCTTTCTGGAGAGATCCCAGAGGGGTTATGTGTTGGAAACAGCCTCATGGGTCTCAACGTCTCTAGCAATAGCATGAACGGCTCCATTCCAACTGACCTCGCCGGCTGTACCACTCTGCAAGTACTTGACCTAAGCAATAACCAGCTCTCCGGTGAGATTCCAACAAATTTTGGCTATGGCACACACCTACATACCATGAACCTAGCGAATAACAATCTCTTTGGATGGATCAGTTAAGTCACTTCGCAGGACTCAACCGGAAGCGACCCGGCAACTTTTGACATGATGATGTACGGTGTAGCAAGCCAGCAACTAAATGCGTAGGCTGTCTAGCACAAATGTTTTACATGCATGTCATAGCCCAAGCATAAATAAATATACTTCCTGTCGGGAGGAAACTCGAAAAAGTTTAAATCCCTTGTTGTAATGTCTTGAAGCATATTATAAAGTTCACTCCAGTCTTGCCTTTCAGCACGATGATGTATGCTGCAGCAAGCCAGAGCAACTAAATGTGCAGGCCGTCTAGCACAAATGTGGTTACATGCCTGTATTAGCCCAAGCATAAATAACGACTTCCTGTCAGGTGGAAACTCAGAAAAGTTTTAATCGCTTGTTGTAATGTCTTGAAGCATATTATAAAGTTCAGTCCCGTCTATGATTATTGCCTTTCATTTTTGGAACCCAGGCTTCCAAATTGGTGTAAGATTTAATATGCATACAAACACGACACGGACGAAATCATCATGTGCATTAATGTTCCGCAATGCAGGTCATCAACCAAAATTCATTCAAATCAATTCACGCCCCCAATTTTGATGTAGGGCCGCAATACAGACTTGCTTTGCGCTTAATTAGCTTTGTTCTATGGTCCTTAGTTTGATCTGTCAGACAAGAGAAGAATGGTCGTATCGTACCAGGAACGTTACTGTGCTGATCTGATGAGATCATGAGAGGTTGAAACAGTGTGCTTCAGCCCAATATTACAGCCGCAACTCGAATCAGGGGTCGACCACATTCAGGTGCATGCACGGATCGATTCGGGGCCACTTGGTTTTTTTTTTTTTTTGAATAAGTTGGGCCACTTGGTTTTTCATAGACGCGATGTCTTGCGTACAGCTAAGCAGTGGTCTGCTGCATCAGTCGTGGTTGAAGCTGACTGGCAAAAATAGTGAAAACATGTGGTGGTCTCTCTTAACAAAGGTAGTTATTGGCTTTGAATTCTACTTTTGGCACAATGTGGTGCTTGAAAATATTAGCAGTCCCCTGCATGCTAATCTGCATGTAGAATATTTTGCAAGCTTCTCCAACGGGTTCCGTCTCCATCAACCATCGGCGCTCTGACCGGACCAATTTTGTGGAATTTAGGCTCGGAAGAGACTCCAAGCCTAAATTTCTAGTGCTCTCTGAGTCATTCATGCTACCTTGCTACCTGCTGTGGAAGAGACATGCTTGCTCGGCTTGGCAAAAGTATTCCTGCCCCTGTGATGTTTTTTCTCCGATTGCAGCCCTCGGGGCTGGAAAAGCACCTTTCTGTAAACTCACATGATCCTGACATAATTCAGTAAACAATTGCTTCCTTTTTTTCCGATTTCTGGTGGATGTCTCTTCATCTTGGAAATCAACTACACAGATCTTAACATTATGATCCAAGTCACTGCCATCATCTTTCTTTTTTAGTGAAAGATCTTTCCCTGCTTTTATAGAAGGCATTAAACTTATAATGGCTTACAAACTGCAGATTCCAGGAACATCTAACAGAGTGAACCAGAAATAGTAGACAGGCACTCTGGGTTGGACCCTCAAAAGCAAAAGCAAACTGCTATACGTACAGCACAACCAAAAACGCTTGAGAAGATCAGAACCAAAGCGAGTCTTCATCCATCCTTCTCTTGATTCTTCACTTCAATGAGAATGATACTGACAGTTCGTCATCCATCCAGAAAGGAGAAAGCCGCCCTTTGAATTCAGAGAGTCGATTTCTCACTGAGGCCCTCAGCGACAACGACTGCCATTTCTGGATGAAACAAGAAATTTTGAGCAAACTGACTAGTGCCAGTTTCAAAGTCTCCGGTGAGGCGGTGACTGACCTGCAAGGCTGCGACTCGGTCGACCGTCTAAGTCGATCTCCGGCGACCGTCTCTAAGTCTCCGGCGGTCAGTCGTTGGAAAGATTATATATCATGGCCTCAAAATGATCCAACTGAACGCGCACTCCACTCCCTTCTGCGTCCACCGCGGTCGCCAAGAGAAAGAGATGGCAACTCCACGCCGACGTCAAACCTACGTGTACGCTTCCCACCTCCTCCAGTTCATGCTAGCCTACTGCCTCCTGCCGTGCACGGCGGCGCAGTCTGGACCACCGGTGGACGAGGCGGAGCTGATTCTCCGAATGAAGCATGCGTGGGGCGACCCGCCCGTGCTCGCGGCATGGAACCAGAGCGCCGGCAGCTCGCACTGCCGGTGGCCATACGTGGGGTGCGACGCGGCCGGCCGCGTCACCAGCCTCTTCATCTCCGGCATGAACATCACCGGCCATGTGTCCCCGATGCGGTTGGCAGCCTCTCCAGCCTCCAATACCTCGACCTCTCCGGCAACAGCATAGCTGGCATGTTCCCGAAGGTACTCTACCGTTGCAGATCGCTCCAGTTCCTCGACCTGTCCTCCAACTACCTCGAAGGGGAGCTGCCTGATGACATCGGCCAAGGCCTTGGAACAAACCTGAGTACGTTGTATCTCCACTTCAACAGGTTCAACGGCAGCATCCCGAGAGCGCTTGGCAAGCTAACAAGCCTTCGGACGTTGTGGCTTGGGCACAACCCGTTCGACCCAGGCAAGCTGCCAGTATCATTCATGAACCTGACCCACCTAGTCACCTTTTGATGCAGGGGAGCGCCAACCTCGTAGGTGCCATCCCGAGTTACCTAACAAAGATGACGCAGTTGAAGGTACTGAATCTCGAAAACAACTCACTCCAAGGAGCCATACCTCCGGGAATCTGGGGCCTCAAGAACCTGCATTTCTTTAATGTGTACACTAACAACCTCACAGGCAACGTGGTGATTGATGGCTTTGCCGCCACCGGCTTAACAACAATCTTTTTGTCACATAACAAGCTAACGGGAACCATCCCGGAAATCTTCGGATGCTTGAAGAACCTGTCATTTTTGTCTCTTGGCAACAACAACTTTTCAGGCGAGATACCTATGAGCATTGGCTGGTTGCCATCACTAGTGGTCTTGAGGCTGTACAATAACAAGCTTACCGGCGAGCTCCCACCAGAGATTGGAAAGCATGCGCCAGGCTTAGCTTATGTATGGCTTGATAACAACGATATCACCGGTGGGATCCCAGAGGGGATATGCACGGGAGGTCAATTATGGGAACTCACAGCCTCAGGCAACCGCTTGAACGGTTCCATCCCGGTAGGCCTTGGCAATTGTGCCAACTTGTGGCTTTTAGAACTTGGCCATAATCAGCTTTCTGGAGATCCCAGAGGGGTTATGTGTTGGAAGCAGCCTCTGGCATCTCAACATCTCCAGCAATAGCATGAACGGCTCCATCCCAACTGACCTCGCCCGCTGTGCCAATCTGCAAGTACTTGACCTAAGCAATAACCAGCTCACCGGTGAGATACCAGCAAATTTTGGCTATGGCACGCCACAGCTACAGACGCTGAACCTAGCGAATAACAATCTATCTGGATGGTTCAGTTAAGTCAATTTGCAGGACTCAACCTGAAGTGACCCGGCAACTTTCCACACGATGATGTACGCTGCAGCAAGCCCGAGCAACTAAATGTGCAGGCCGTCTAGCACAAATGTTTACATATGCTGTCATAGCCCATGAATAAATAATACTTCCTTTCAGGAGGGAACTCAGAAAAGTTTAATTCCCTTGTTGTAATGTCTCGAAGCATATTATAAAGCTCAGTCCAGTCTATGCTTGCCTTTCATTTTTAGGACCCCTGCCGGGCTTCCAAATTGGTGTAAGATTCAATATGCATAATACAAACACGATACGGAGGTAATCTCCATTTGCAATACTGTTGTACCGCATGCAGTGCAGGGTTGTCATCAACCGAAATCTATTCAAATCAATACACGCCCCCAGGATAATGGTCGGAAACCCCGGTGGTTCGAGCAGGACACCGAGGACGGGACATATCGCTACAAAGGCGGGTACTGGGCTGGGAAACAAGAGATCTCTCTAGAGAAGGGCTGCTGAATGGGTGCCTCGACATATTTGGGGAATTCGTGGAGACATGAGTACTCTGTTCATGCAGCAGCAGCGGTGTTCTAGTAGCCAACACGCGTCGGGTAACACTATTCAGAAACAATGGAGCACTGCCCATCTCCACTGGAGCATCCTCTTGCTGAAGAAGAAAATGGAGGAGCCTTGAGTAGAGCAATGGAGACGAAGGCATTGCCATCATGAACTGAATGGTAGCATATATAGTATATGTCGATTGGCCACGGAGAGGCATTGCCAGCCTGTTAGTATAGTAGTATATAGGTCCAGTGCAAAATAAGAATGCTGGTGGTATTCATTCTTTGGTTCCTTGTTTTGAACATGGATGTGTTGTTTCTGATTAGGCTACCTGGCCTTTCGTTTTACACTGTCGAAGAGATTTGCTTGCTCGGCTAGGCAAAAGTCTGCCTGCCTGACAATGTAATTTGTTTTTGCCGATTGCAGGCGGGGCTGGTAAAAGCACCTTCTGTACAGAAGAAGAGGCAGTAAAGTTGCATGATCCTGACATAATTCAGCAAACAATTATTGCTACCTTATTTCCGATATCTGGTGGATTATGTCTTCATCTTCACTTTAGAGTTAACAAGCTCGATCAGAACCCCAAAGATAGCCTTCAGAACTCTTCACTTTAGTGAGACTGATAGTTCGCCATCGGTCAAGAAAGCCGCCATTTGATTTCAGAGAGTCGATTTGTAACAGAAGCCCTCAGAGATTTTGTACAAGACACGGGGATGTTTGGATGCCGGCCATAGCTAGGTAGCCACACTTAAGTTTACGTTCACTCATTCGTGTGTTTATTTCTTTGCATCGGTTGCATTGCATTATCACTGTTATTCTCCACTATTTTCAGCAAAGGCAAATCAGGTACAGCAGGGAGCATTCAAGAATTCGTGTTTCAGCCGTCGGTGACCGATGACTTAGCAGTCTCCAAGTCTCCCGAGACTGACTCCGGTCGTCTCTGATGAGTCGCCGGTGGTACGGTTGTCGGAAAGATGGATTATTATATGATGACCTGAAAATGACCCGACTGAAAGCACCCCAACTGAATCCAATCCACCCACTACGGTCGTCAAGGGAGGGAGAGACATGGCAACACCACGCTCGTACCTCCTCCCGCCCATGCTAGCCTGCTGCCTCCTGCAGTGCGCGGCGGCGCAGTCCCAACCGGTGGACGAGGCGGAGCTGCTCCTCCAGATCAAGCGCGCGTGGGGTAACCCGCCTGTGCTTGTGGCATGGAGCGCCGCCACCTCGGCCGTAGGGGGCGCACTGCCGCTGGCCATACGTGTGGTGTGACGACGCGACCGGCCGCGTCACCGCCCTCATCATCGCCCACAAGAACATCATGGGCCATGTCCCCGATGCAGTTGGCAGCCTCTCCAGCCTCCAATGCCTTGTCCTCTCGGGCAACAGCATCGCTGGCGTGTTCCCAACGGCACTCTACCGCTGCAGATCGCTCAAGTATCTTGACCTGTCCTGGAACTACCTCGAAGGGGAGCTGCCTGATGACATCGGCCAAGGCCTTGGAACAAACTTGAGCACATTGTTTCTCGCCTCCAACAGGTTTAATGGCAGCATTCCGATATCGCTTGGCAAGCTAACAAGCCTTCGGACGTTGTGGCTTGGTGAGAACCCGTTCGACCCAGGCGAGCTGCCGGCATCATTCATGAACCTGACCAACCTAGTCAGCCTTGATGCAGGGAGCTGCAACCTCGTGGGTGTCTTCCCGAATTGCCTGACAGAGATGATGCAGTTGGAGGAACTGAATCTCAGAAACAACTTGTTGCTAGGAGCCATACCTCCGGCGATCTGGGGACTCAAGAACCTGCAAGTCTTGAATGTATGGAACAACAGCCTCACTGGCAACGTTGTGGTTGATGGCTTTGCTGCCATCAGCTTAACATCAATCGACTTGTCACAAAACAAGCTAACTGGAAATATCCCGGAAGTCTTCGGATGCTTGAAGAACCTCACCGAGTTGATGCTCAACGACAACAACTTTTCAGGTGAGATACCTATGAGCATTGGCCTTGGCCAGTTGCCGTCACGAAACAAGTTGTGTCTGCACAATAACATGCTTACTGGCGAGCTCCCACCGGAGCTTGGAAAACATGTGCCACGCTTAGCTACTGTAAGGCTTGATGACAACGATCTCACCGGTAGGATCCCAGAGGGGATATGCGCGGGAGGTCACTTACGGAGCCTCACAGCCTCAGGCAACCGCTTGAACGGCTCCATCCCAGTAGGCCTTGGCAATTGTGCCACCCTGGGGGATTTAGAACTCGGTGATAATCAGCTTTCTGGAGAGATCCCAGCAGGTTTATGTGTTGGAAACAACCTCTGGCATCTCAATGTCTCCGGCAATAGCATGAACGGCTCCATCCCAATTGACCTCGCCGGCTGTGCCACACTGGTCAGACTTGACCTAAGCAATAACCAGCTCTCGGGTGAGATACCAACAAATTTTGGCTATGGCACGCCATACCTAAAGACCCTGAACCTAGCGAATAACAAACTCTCTGGATGGATCAGTTAAAGTCAATTTGCAGGAGTCAACCTGGAGCGACCCAACAACTTTCCACATGATGATGTAGCTGCTGCAAGCTAGCAACTAAATGCGCAATCTACATGCCTGTCATAGCCCAAGCATAAATAAAGACTTCCTTTCAGGAGGAAACTCAGAACAGTTTAAATCCCTTGTTGTAATGTCTTGAAGTATATTATAAAGTTCAGTCCAGCCTATTGTTGCCTTTCATTTTGAGGACCCCGGTGTAAGATTTAATATGCCGTCGGCGCCGCGCCGCGCTGCGGTCCGCGTTCGGCTGCATGTCCACCGCGTATGACTCCTCCCCCCGACGGCGTCGCCACGGCCGAGCTGCTGGGCATGAAAGGGGCACTCTCTCCTTCGTGACGCAGACCAGCACACGCCGCTTCTCGTACTGCATCTCCGACCGGGACGGCGCCGGCGTGCTGCTCCTTGGTCACAGCGACCTCCCCTCTCTGCCGCTCAACTACACGCCACTGGATCAGCCCACCCTGCCGCTCCCCTGCTTCGACCGCGAGGCCTAGTCGGTCCAGCTCCTCGGCATCAGCATCGGCGGCCAGGACCTGCCAATCCCTCCGTCGGTGCTCGCGCCGGACCACACCGGCGCAGGGCAGACGATGGTGGACTCCGGCACGCAGTTCACCTTCCTCCTCGGGGTTGAAACAAACGAAGCCCTTCCTCCGCGCGCTCGACGACCCCAGCTTCGCATTCCAAGAAGTGCTCGACACCTGCTTCCGCGTATAGGATCAGCTTGCTCGGCGACCGCGGCAGCGCCCCTCGCCGGCACCTGCCCGCTGCGGGAACGCTAGCAATTTGGGCTGATGGGCCTGGTACTTATCTGTGGGATTAGTTCGTTCCTAGGCTCACTGTTGGATAGGAATCGGAATGTTCAGATCGTGACTGCAAAGAACGAATGCAGAGGATCCGTTCCCGATACGGAGGTAATCACCATTTGCATTACTGTTGTACCACATGCAGTGGAGGGTTATCAACCGAATTCCATCCAAATCAATACACGCCCCAAAGGATTCTTTTGCTTCTTGGCAGCTGTATTGATGTAGATCCGCAATATAAACTTATTTTTGCTTTTCGTTTTGTTCCATATGGTCAACGTTACTATGCTGATGAATCATGAGAGCGATGGAGGACGCAGCACCTCGCACAAGCCAATGCCACAAATTAAGGAACGCAAGGGCATGACGACGCAGCACCTCGCAGAAGACAGTGCTGTGCAGGACGGAAGCAGAGTACTAACGGAATAGGGCAGGGGCAAGTTAATCTACGGGGACTAAACTTACATCCAGCACGGATATTTTACGGGGACGGAATAAAGTGTCTTTCCATCCGGCACGGATATTTTACATGCGTTTCAGAGGTCAACCGTAAGCAATGTCTTACTTTATAGAGAAACTCAGATTTCATAAAACGTTAGTTTTCATTGCTCGTCTCAAAAGTCTCAAGCAGACTATAAACAACATCTCAAGGCACATGCTGTAATCAGCTTTTACAGGAGTTGTGTGCTAGTAATTGGAGGAACATTGAGGATACATCCGCTAAAGAAGAGAGAAGGGCCGCTGGGATGGGTGCCTTGACATATTTGGAGAATTCGTGGAGACATGAGCACCCTGTTCATGCAGCAGCAGAGAGGTTCAAGTAACCAACATGTGTCCGGTAACGCCATTCAGAAACAATGGAGCACTGCCATCTCAACTGGAGCATCCTCTTGCTGAAGAAGAAAAGGGAGGAGCCTTGAGTAGAGCATTGGAGACGAAGGCATTGCCATCATGGACTGAATGGTAGCATAGTATATGTCGATTGGCCACGGAGAGGCATTGCCAGCCTGTTAGTATAGTAGTATAGTTCCAGTGCAAATAAGAATGCTGGTATTCATTCTTTGGTTCCTTGTGTTAAACATGGATCTGTTGTTTCTGATTAGGCTACCTGGCCTTTCGTTTTACAATGTGGAAGAGATTTGCTTGCTCGGCTAGGCAAAAGCCTGGCTCACCCATGTAATGTGTTTTTGCCGATTGCAGCCAGGGCTGGAAAAGCACCTTCTGTACAGAAGAAGAGGCAGCAAACTTACATGATCCTGACATAATTCAGCAAACAATTATTACAACCTTCTTTTCCATCTCTGCTGGATAATGTCTTCATCTTCAAAAATCAACTGCACAGATATAAACATTACTTATGATCCTAGCAGAACCTACTGACGTCACCTCTTAGTGAAAGATCTTTCCTTGTTTTTATAGGAGGCATCGGTGGTGAGCTCCTCGACATCGGCCACGCCTTTGCAGACAACTTGAGCACGCAGGACCCCTGCGTGAACGAGTTAAACGGCACCATTCATTCCAGAGTCTTTGTCGATCTAGGCTCACACGTACTGCATTTCAACCGCCTCACCGGCGCTATCCGGGCAGAGCTTGGTGAATTAATAAGCCTTCAGAATTTGTGGCTGGGGCAAACCCGTTCGAACCAGGCGAGATATGCTGGCAGCTTCATTCCAGAACTTGACCCAGTTAATCAGCCTTCACGCACAGAGCTAACCTTGTAGGTGCCTTTCTGAGAGTTACCTGACAAAGATGATGCAGTTCGAGGATCTGGGGCACAGCTCATTAATCAACCTTCAACGCAAATATGGTTTCTGGGATGGAACCATTCCAAATACTTTTTAGGAGTATACATAGAACCAAATATTATTTTATATTGTTATCTAGACCAGACTAAAAGTCAAAGGAGTAATTGAAATTTTTCCTTCTAAAAATATGGTCAAAGTCATAGAAACCGACTCAGTTACGCAAAACAGTGTCCAAAACAGCCGCGGGGGTGGGGGTGGGGTGGGGTTAGAAAGTTCAGAGGGCAGAAAATCTAGTTTCATTTCATAGTTTGGCTCAATAGTTGAGGGGGTGTGTCGACGAGCCGCCCCTCCCTTCCTTCCCTCCTTCCCTCCCTCCCTTCCCTCTGTGACCTCCACGGCCTACATGCCACCGGAGTTGGGGGCGGCGACAGCGGCTTCCCGCGAGAAGCTCGCCCTCCCTCCCTCCCTGCTCTCTCCCCTCGCTCTATGACCTCAACAGGGCAACGACGGTGGCTTCGGCGAGGTAGGTGGGGTCCTCGTTTGTATCTCAGCCTTCTTCTTAATCCTCATCCTCCTCCTCCCTCTAGACCCGAGCTTTCCTCTGCCTTTCTCCTTGTCCTGCTCATCCTCCCACTCCATGTCGGCGTATGGATGTAACGAATGCAGCGGTGGTTAGGGTTACAACGAGGTCTCGAGTCAAATCTCGTTGTTGTTGGAATAGTTCTTTTTCGATGTCCCAATAGATGATTTGGAATGTTTGCAATGATATTTTTTTCATTGTTGCAGCAGACTCTTTTCTGATGTTACATTAGATGTTCTTTCATTGTTGAAATAGCTTTTTCGGTGTGTTGAAGCAGGTTTTTCCGTTGTTGCAGCAGTTTTTTTTCTGTTGTTGCATAAGATGTTCTTTTGATATTGGAATAGCTTTTTTTTTCGTTTGTTGAAGCAATATTTTCTCATTGTTGCAGCAGATTTTTTGTGTTGTTTCATTAGTTGTTATTTTGATGCTGCATTAGCTTCATTTTGTTGTTGTAGCTGGTGGGCGAGGTATGGGAGGCGAGCTGCTGGCTGGGTGGAGGTGTTGGGGGTAGCTGGGGGTAGCACGTGGGGGTGGGGGCTGCCCTTGAGCGGGGAGCAAGAGTAAGAGCGGATTGTCATACCTTTTCTTTTCTTTTTCTTTTCTACTAGGTGGGGGTGCGACCGTACGGGTGTCGGCTGGCATCCCGCGGCAACGTCCGATGGATGTACTTCTCATCAGCCGTCCGTGCGCCAACACGCCCCCCAAAAATATGGTCAAAGTCATAGAAGAGCTCGACTTAGTTAAACAACAACAATTATGTGCTACTTACTGACTTATCCTCCTGAATGACTTCTTCATCAATAAATAACACACTAACAACAGTCAACAAATATATCAAGATAAAAAACAGTCAACAGACATATAATAAACTCAAAAAGGTAGGTTTGAATTTTCATGTACCGAACATGATGGGGGTTGCTATCAACCATCTCCGGTGTCCGTTTTAAAAATTAAAATTACTAGTACATCATTATGACCTAATAGAAGACCTAAGCAATCGTCAAAAAGTTACCACCACACAGTGCCTACGTGAACAACAAAATTGCTTGATGAGTCCTTTTAGTTGTAGTCGGCTCTGTCTCGGCTTGGCACCCCACTACGCCACCAGTCCATACCCCCTTGCCAAGAGATCCCCTTGCTAACATGGTCCACCATCGCCCAACGGCTGTAGAGAAGGCGTAGAAGAAGCGGAGGGCGGAGAAGGAGGTGGCTCTCCACTCCTTACGGGCCACCACCGGCAAGGAGACAGAAGAAACCGTAGATTTTCTCTAGGTTAATTCACCACTCTCAAACCTATTTATTTTGTTTGGATACATCACATTTAATGAGCCAAAGACAAGTCCACCGTGGCAATGCATGCAGTGGATGCTGTGGGTACATCCTCTATGGCAGAAGCTAACCGCCATCTCCCGACGTCCGTAGAGAAGAAAGAAGCTATCAGCTCCTTCGTCGAGATTACTGGGGCAGGAGTTTAACACCTAGTCTACCGCCCAAACCCCTTTGACTCTTTTGGTTTAATCTAGTTAGTTTTGAGGAAAATGAGAAATTGTGATTCCATAGAGGGAGTAGTGGCATGTTGAGGAAGCAGTTGAACTCTTCTACGCCGAAAAACAAGTCCACCGCGGAAAGGCATGCAATAAAGTAGAAAAGACGTCGTTACAGTAGCGAACATGGTACAATTCATCTTTAGATAGTCCAGTTAACTATTTTATATTGTCTACTCTATGTTACTTATGAAATTAGATTTTATTTATGTTTTGCTTTGGATATGTGTTCTTTTGAAAGGTTAATTTATTTGTAACATGTAATACACTTCTCGTTAATTTATTTGTAGCATTTAATACATTTCTCATAATAGTACTATTGACCGAGCTAATACAATAAAGATATTTTACCTTCTATGTTTTTAGGGAGAAATGTTGCATAAATTGGAAAAGAGGTGAGTGATCCGCCTCCTCCCCTCCTCCGGAATAGGGGGAGGTGGGATATGTGATTCTCTTTATGCCCTCGGTGGGGTTTGCATTTATAAAAATACCACTAGAGGCAACAAATAGAGCTCTAGGAGAGTTTGTATTTACAAATGCCTTTAAATGCTACAAAATGTCTCTAGATATTACTATATGTTCCTAAGTTATGTAATTGGGCCCTGAACATGATAGTTGGGGTTATGTTCCCTAAGTTATGTAATTGGGCCCTGAACATGATAGTTGGGGTCCCAAATGTATGATGCACCTCAATAGTATCACTCATCTATTTGGTTTTAATTGAAAATACAAGACCCAATAGCTGAATACAACAAAGTGTGGCACAGTTACAACTCATATTCGGTACCCAACATTTGTCTATACATAAATAGTGTAAGAATTGCTTTGTCTCCAGCTAATTTTTGCCTTGTATTCAGCGAGTCTTTGATGGCACCCTTCGCTCACGCCTTTGTTACCATGTGGTTGCTCCTCATAATTTAGCCTTCATCGAAGACATTGATGTAGTTGAAGCAAGCAAAGTAGTTGTGGATGATCACAACATGTCTTGAGGCCTCCACTCATGGGCGTCGGGCAAAGGTTTAGTCCCCAAGCGGGTTGGTTGTCTAACGCACTCAGTGCAAACCCCTCCTAGCTAGTGCCTGTGAGAAATTATTCTTTCAAATATTGGCAAAGGCGAGGTGAAAATGGAAGATACTGATAGGGACCCATTGCCTAAATGTTGATGAAGGTGTTATTGAATACCCTCGCTGAAACTCTAGCGAAGGATATGTTGCTCATGGTAGGATCATTTATGAACATATTGTCAAGGAAGTTGAAGTTGATGGCAAGGCCTCTTGCCAAAATGTTGATAAAAGGGCTGTCGACAATGTCAAACCCGTGAACAATGGGCCATCGAACGTTTGATAGAGACTTTGGAAGCAAAAATGAGAGCGAATGATTGAAATATTGAAGAAAAGTAAATGACCTGTATGCTCAATATTTCGTCTTATCTTATTTGTCTTTTAGGGGAAATAGGCGAGAGCCTAGGAAATAAGCCTCTCACAACCATTAAATTTCTTTGTTGCTAACCTTACACCTTTCAAGGTGAAGGAGCAAGAAGTTGTGAACTGAGCCCCTCGGGTGCTTTTAAATTGCTTTAGCGCAATCCCTCCACCTTTCGAAGTGAAGGGGCAAAGACTTGCGGAATGAGCCCCTTAGCTCTTCTAGATTATTTCGGTGTCAACCCCCGTACATTCTGAAAAGGTTGCACTAACTTCTAGAGTATTTTGAGCCAACCCCTCACAACCTTTCGGTGAGGGTAGAAGTTCTTGAACGAGCCTCTCGGCTCTTCTAGATTTTTTTTGTGCCATAAACCCTAACACAATTTTTCGGCGAGGGGCGAAAGGTCACGAAATGAGCCCTTTGTCGTCGCTTGCTTTTAGATTACTTTGGGAGCCAACCCCTAGTCAATATCCCTCATAGCGAAGCCCCTTGCCAAGGTGTTGGCGATAGCTTAGCTGATGACACTGGTGCTGAATTCAATATTATTTATAGCAAAGTTTGCAAATCATTCATTTGTAATTTTTTGCTTCTGTTAGATGTATTCTTGGCAATGCAAAGCTACGTTTTTTCTTTCATATTATTCTGTTTCGGTTGAGTGTATTTTTGGCATCTTGAATTCGATTATTCTTTTGATATCATTGAGTGGATATGGACCGATAAAGGATGCATGCATGTGGCGATCCTGGCTGCTGACTAGTTTTGATCTCATCGGAAAAATGAGTTTGTGTTTTTCTTATTTTTTTCTCTCTCCTTTCTTTTGCCGATGCTGGGGGCCTTACTGGTAAGGTGCCCTTTTCATCTTATGTGAAATTCTTTTTTTTTTTTAGAATAATGGCAGGAGCTCTGTCTCTCAATTAAGACGGTAGAAAAGTATGTACAAGAAGGACAGCCAAACATGGTGCAAGCGCACCGTAGGGCCAACCCACCCACACGACGTAGAAGAGTACACAACTACCATGAGTCATCGTTGCCAAGCATGATTGCAAAGCAACCAGCAGCTCCGACTTCCCATGAAAGACCCCAGACAACCGAAACGAAAAACAAGCGCATGCAGCCGAAGCGAAAGAGCCACAACGGTCATCGTTGCCCAGCTCAAAAAATAGAGCAGCTCCGACTTCCAATCCTGAACCTTCTGCCCCTCCTCGGCTCTTGCTCGACTTCCGAAGTAGACCAGACGACATGGAAGGGGGTTTGCCTCGTGTCATCGTTGCCAAGCCACGTCCCCAACGCAGCAGCTCCGACTTCGCTCCGCAAACCCCCTCCACATGCACCCGACGCCGAAGATGAAGAGCATCAAACCAAGACGATGTCGTAGCTGGAAGAATTCAGAGCGACGCCTTCATGAAAGGGATGACGTTGGGGACGCCACTGCCGCTCGTCCAAGATGGACGGGGCTTTTCGACCAAAGAGACGGGGAGCACGACGCCTTCAACGGGGAAGCGACGCCCATTGCGCCGCCGTCGCCAAGGCTTCCGCCCGTAGATTCCCCAAGACAACATCCAGTAGGACCCGGAAACCGCTGCTGTTGTCGTCTTCCTCGTCGCTCCGGCATTCCACAAAACCCCCTCCGTGGGGCATCAACGCCGGCTGCATGCAGCCGCCGCGTAGCTGCGCCAACCGCCACCCCATCGGTTAGCCATTGGAACCAGGCCTCATCTTGCCGCCGCGTGTCACACCGGGCCGCACACCGGAGCTGAAGAAAGCCCTCGCCACCGGCCTGGCACCTACGAATCGGGCGCAACCAATCGGACGCCACCGCCGTCGGTCATGCGCGCCCCCACCACTGTGGGCGCCGCCCCAGCCCGGACCACGGATCCCGGCGGGTTCTAGGTCTCCGGCCTGAGCTACCGCCCCCAACATGGTCGGCGCCACCAAGGCCGTCCCCCGACCGGGGGCGCGGATCCGGACACCAGGCCCCGATCCGGCCTCCCAGGCTCGGGGGAGCCCAGCTAGAGGCGCCACCAGCGAGGGAGAAGAAGGGGACAACGGGGAGAAGAAGGAGCCGCCGCCGTCGAGAGGCGGGCGGCCTTGCTGAGCCCCACGCGGCTGCGGGCGGAGGCGTCGCCTCGCGCGGCCGCGGCACCCGCGGCACCCGCGCCACCCCCGGAAGAGGAGAGTGCCCCGCCGCCACCATCCCGGCGGGCAGCGTGGCCTTGCCGGCGGCCCGCTTCGGCGGCGGCGGGTGGGAGGAGGGAGGGGCGGGGGAGGTGATGCGTGGCGGCTAGGTTTTTCACCTGAGCCGCCCAAGTGGGGGCGACGCGGGTGGGAGTAGTCACTGAGGCTTATGGATGAATGTTGTGCTAAATGTGATGGATACGTTCACACATAAAAATAATGAGAAAGTATTTTAGCTTAATTATGCCATCACATATCTTTGGAGGGTCAAGGTTTTGATCACTGTACATTCGGTTGACTCTTAGCTTTTTCGTTTTCATGTGTTTTTCATTTCCTTGTTTTTAGTCGATGCGGATCCAAGCGTAGTCTTTCGATTTTTCGTTGCTTTGCCCTTATGTATTATTGGAGGATCGAAGTGTTTTAACCTTTTGACTTTTTTTTTTTCTTTTTCTCCCTCGTATATTTTCAGTGGTTAGAGTGCTTTTGCCCTTTAGGCTTTTCTGTCTTGCCCTCGTGTATTTTTGGAGGGTTGTGGCGTCTCTCTTGGCTGTGCCCCTTTGCACCCTAGGAGGCTTCATTATTGCCTCGCCATTTCACTTGAACGACTCTATCCCATAAGGTCTTGCACCACGACGTGGCATGCTTGAAGGTCTATTCCTGAACAGTAACCAACTCTGACAACATACACCAACACATCTGGGCTATGGTACGCCACAAGGCCCACAACTGCAATTTCTCGACCAAATTTGATCTACAGTGCGCCACTGCTGCAGAGACAGAATCTGGCAAACAATTAACTCGTTGGAAGGATCTTATAAGTTAATCTGCAGGGCCTAAACTTACTACTATATATTATGCATTTCAGAGCAATGTCTTCCTTTATAGAGAAACTCGGGTTTCATACAACATTAGTTTTCATTGCTCGTCTCAAAAGTCTCAAGCACACTGTAAACAACACCTCAAGGCGCATGCTGTAATTGTCTTTTACAGGAGTTGAGAGCTAGTAATTGGAGGAAGATGGAGGATACATCCGCTAAAGAACAGTTTAGTAGTAATTAGTGTTACTTACAGTATAAATTGTGATAAATCAAACATTTTAAATTGCTGTACCGGTACTGCAGCGCATGTCATCAACCAATTCAAATTAGTTCAACTAGTCTTTTGCTTCTTGTCAGTCTTAAGCAAATAATGGCTGAAAAAGACCCAGAAAGAGTTGATAAACATTTTCAACATTTTCATATGTCTTTTCAAAAAAAAAAAACATTTTCATATGAGCAACATTACTATATCCATAAACGTGATGCCTTGCATAGACGTAAGTAGTGCTCTGCATCAATGGATCACGAAAAGAACAGAATCACAGGAATAGTTTTGTTAACGAGGGTGTTTATTTGCTTTTAATTCTGCTTTGGCACGGGATAATCTGCAGTAACATATTCTGGAAGCTACTGAACTACTCGCTTTTCACACACACTGTCGCTATCGCTAAGTCAGTCAGGGCCAGGGGACACAGCCGTTGCGTGCTTCTTGCTGGCCACACCGTACCTGTACGTGGCCGTCTCCACTATCCACCACACCGTCCAATACATGGGCAAACACCTCGCCGCGACCGTCCAATAGATGCAATCCTGGTAACTTGTTTTCTCTGGACATTTTATTTCTACAAGTGCAAAGCGCGCAGGTAATATTGCAAGAGCCGAGAGAGACACCTCCAAGTCATACTCATAGGTTCACACCGAGACCTAAGCACACCCTGTTGTCATTCATTCGTGTGTTTATTTCTTGACATCGGTTGCATTGCATCTAGCTTCTTTCGTCGTACTACGTTGTCACTGCTTCTCCACTGTTTTCAGTAAAGGCAAATCAGGTACAGCGGGGGAGGATTCAAGGATTCGTGTTTCAGCCGTCGGCGACCGACTACCAGCTGTCTCCCAAGTCTCCCGAGACTGACTCCGGTCGTCTCAAGTCTCCCGAGACTGACTCCAGTCGTCTCTGAGTCTCCGGCCGGTGGTACAGTTGTCGGAAAGATTATTATTATAAGATGGCCTGAAAATGACCCGACTGAAAGCACCCAACTGAATCCAATCCACCACGGTCGTCAAAGGAGAGACATAGTCCTCCAGATGAAGCACGCTTACCACCACCTCCTGCTGCTGCTGCCCATGCTAGCCTGCTGCCTCCTGCAGTGCGTGGCGGCACAGTCCCATCCAGTAGGCGAGAGCGAGGCGGAGCTGCTCCTCCAGATGAAGCACGCGTGGGGCGACCCGCCCATGCTCTCGGAATGGAGCAACGCCACCTCTGACTCAGGCTCGCACTGCCGCTGGCCATACGTGCGGTGCGACTCGGCCGGACGCGTCAACAGCCCGCCCTGTCCAGCATCAACATCATTGGGCCTGTTCCAGACGCCGTTGGTGGTTTCTCCAGCCTTGAACACCTCGACCTCTCCAACAACAGGGTCTTTGGCGTGTTCCCGACGGTGCTGTACCGCTGTACATCACTCCGGTATCTCAACCTGTCCTCCAACTACCTTCTTGCTGGAGCACTTCCCCATGACATCGGCCACGGCCTCGCGGGCCTGCGGCAAACTTGAGCAGGCTGGACCTCAGCTGGAATGCGTTCAATGGCACCATTCCTGAGTCTTTGTCTCGGCTTGGGAACCTCAGGTATCTCTCGTTGGATACCGACGGTCTCGTTGGTGGTATCCCAACATCTTTGTCCAGGCTCAGGAACCTTCGACATCTGACACTATCTTACAACCGCCTTACGGGCACTATCCCAGCTTCTTTGTCTAGGCTCAGGAACCTTCGACATCTGACACTGCGTGTCAACCAGCTCACGGGCACTATCCCGGCTGAGCTTGGTGAGCTAACAAGCCTTCAGACTTTGTGGCTGGGGGATAACCTGTTCGACCCAGGTGAGCTGCCGGCATCATTCAGGAACTTGACCCAGTTAATCAGCCTTAAAGCAGGGAGCAGCAACCTCGTTGGTGCCTTCCCGAGTTACCTGACAAAGATGATGCAGTTGGAGGAACTGTATCTCTGGAACAACTCGTTGGTAGGAGCCATACCTCCGGGGATCTGGGGCCTCAAGAACCTGCAGGCCTTGCATGTGGGCAGCAACAACCTCAGTGGCAACGTGGTGATTGATGGCTTTTCTGCCAGCATCAGCTTGACAACTATCGACTTGTCACAGAATAAGTTAAGTGGAACCATCCCGAAAATCTTCGGACACTTCAAGAACCTCACACATTTGTGGCTTTCTGAAAATAACTTCTCCGGTGAGATACCCGCAAGCATCGGGCAATTGCCATCATTGGTAGTATTGCACATTGACAAAAATAATTTAACCGGTGAAATACCCTTGAGCATCAGCCGATTGCCTTCACTGACAGAATTGTTGCTGTCTAGTAACAGACTTACCAGTAGACTCCCATCGGAGCTCGGTAAGCACTCACCAGCCTTATCTTATGTTTGGGTTGATAACAACAAGCTCACCGGTGGAATCCCAGAGTGGCTATGTGCCGGAGGCCACCTCCAACTGTTCAACGCAAGCAGCAACTGCTTCAATGGCTCTATTCCAATAGGCCTCGTACATTGTTCCACTTTGCAGGAACTGGACCTAAGCAGTAACCAGCTCTCCGGCGAGGTGCCAAAGGCTCTGTGGACAGCGAGCCAGATTGAATACATGAACTTACAGAATAACCGGCTCACTGGGAGTTTGCCTGACATGATTTCCAGCAACCTTACGTCCCTAGACATAGGCAACAACCAGTTTGTTGGCAGAATTCCATCAATAGCTAATGGCCTTGTACACTTTGCTGCCGACAATAACCAATTTTCTGGCCATATACCAGCGAATCTGGGCTATGGCATGCCACTGCTGCATAGGCTGAACCTGGCCAATAACAAACTCTCTGGCAAGATAGGTTAAGCTGGAGTGAGCCTTACCAGTGGCCAAACAATCCACAGTGGGGTATTTAAAATTAAATAGCATGAGCATGTGTGCATGCATGAATACGTTGTAGCTTTCCTGAAGCTGGTGATAGCTTACAGCAATCAGATAGCTTATCATTGATGCTTTTAAGACAATCTTTGTTTTTTTAAAAAAAAAACTGTAATGCTAAAGGTTATTATCAAGCCAGGGTGTGTTTGATCCATATATATGTAACAGTATTTAATCACATCGTTGGCGACATATCTGATATAATATTTTTTTTTTTTGATCGTGCCGTGACACTTTTTCGTTAAGCACAAGTAGAGTTTGTTACAACTTAAGCTGGCCACGGTAATCCATGATTACCAAGACCAGTGACCGGTCAAAGCACACGTGGTTGTGATTTACACAGTAGTATTTTGCAACAAAGATGTCAAGCTTCTGCAATAGAACATTATGTGCCTGTAGCATGGGGCTTCCTAGCGATCGTTCGCTGCGCCTCATCATGAACCCCGACTTCGGCGTCTTGGACCTCTCCCGAGCTTGGGGCCAACAGGGATGATGGAGGGTCTTCAGAGGGATGCAGACCTGCAACTCGATCTTTTCTTGAACCGACCTCGACCGCGCCTAACGGGAGGGGTGCAAAGCACGTTCCGCACGCTGCCATCCTCATTGTCGGATATCGGCAGGGCGTCGCCAAGAGGCTTGTCGACCATGTCAAGGGTCGTCACCGCAACATGGCCTGGTTCTTACATTGCAGCCTCAACCAACATTGGGTCCATTGCCGTGTCTACTGCCGTTGACTCCACAGCATGAGGAGGCTGGCGATGGCATGACAGTGGCTTCAACCCATATGGTTCGCGCCAAAGTGTTAGTGGCCGCAGTGGCGTAGCTATGTTGGTGCGAAGCTGGGGCTGCTGCCCCAGCTAAAGTTGGTGCAAGACCTCAATTTCTTGTTTTTATTTTGCATTTTACCATATATTTGTGCAAGAACTATCAATTTATTCTTCAAATTTAAGGTAATATCTCAACGATGAATTAAAATTGTGTGATTGCAAATTATGGATGCATTAATGTGATGTGAAATACAATATTCTTGATTTTTAATTTAGTCGGTCATAAAAAGTTCGCCCCAGCTAGTTTTTTTCCCTGGCTAGCCACTGAGTGGCCGTGGCTACCGCCGCCGGCATTGCATCTCGGAGATAGAGTCGAGAGACAGGCACGACATGAGCCAGCCTTGCATGTCCCTTCGACGTGCTGCGTGCTCCACGGACATCTACTACGCGGCTTCTCCCTTCACTTTGCTATCTTGCGTCCCTCACTCGCGCCTACCGTGCCTCATGCCCGCACCAAGGGAAGAGATAGATGGTGGTCCTTTATTTTTTTCAAAGTAACTGATGGCAATTCTGTCGCACGCCTAATGCTGTGTCATGGGCCAGCCGGGCCCAGGAGGGGCGCGCAGCCCCGCATGGCCACCGCCGCCGTGCACGTTATCGTCATTACTTAGGAGTGGAGTCTAGACAAATTCAGTCACGGGAGGGTCGAGAGATAGAGAGACAGCCACCAGGCTAAAGATGCTGTGCATAAGGCATGAAACTTAGACCATTTGTCCTATTTCCCTTTTATTTTCTACTTTAATAATATGTACAAGATTGCTCTACAAAGTAGCCGCAATAATGCGTGGGGTAATATCTAATTTTACAAGTTCGTGCATCCGCTTGCCTGTATTTTAAATTGTTGGAGCAAAGTGATGCAACAATTATATACTCCCTCCGTTCCATTTCATTTGCAACTATGGGAAGCGTGTTCGTCAAACTGACTCAACTTTGACTACGTTTGTAGAAAATACGTGCAACATTTATATCTCCAAATAAATTTGTTAAAAACTAGACTTAAAGATCTTTCCAATGATACTAATTACTTAGTATAAAATTTTTATATATTTTAATAAATAATTGCCGGCAGTTTGAAAATACTGTTTTCTGGGAAAACGAGAATTGCAAGTTTTCTGGAACAGAGGGAGTATCTTGGAAGGTACTGAACTACTCGCTTTTCACACACAGTGTCGCTGTCCCTACGTCAGTCAGGGCCAGGGGACACAGTCTTGTGCTTCTTGCGGCCACACAGCTGGCCGTCTCGTCTCCACTATCGACCAGTCGACCACACCGGCCAAGACATGGCAACACCTCGCCGCGACCGTGCTGGCTGCCTCGAGCTTGTGCTAGTATCATACTCCTACCTACCACACAACGGTTGAGGACCAAGAAACAAGATTGTCACCAAGTGTTTTTTTTTTTTTCACGATGCCGCTAATGACGCATATTTCATTAAGCGTAAGGGAGTTTTGTTACAATAAGAGGGGGGAAAACGGTAGTCAAACAATTACCGAACCCCGGACCAACCAAACACATAGCTGATTACATGAAAAAGGCTTTGCGACAACAACAGAGGTACAACTCACGCCATGTCACCAAGTGTTTATAGAAGGCATGAAGCATATAACGGCTTTAGAAGAAACAGTTGAGAACTAAGCAGAAGCACTTCTTCGTAAAAAAGCAAACTCCTACGTACAAGCACAATCAAAACCAGTAAATACTTCTTCTAAAAAAAAAAGGTAAAACAGTTGCGAAGCTTGATGAGAACCAAAGCAAGTCTTCATCCCTTTCTTAGGTTTTCACTTCAGTGAGACTAGCAGTTCGTCATCCATCCAGACAGCCACCCTTTGATTTCAGAGAGTTGATTTAACAGAAGCCCTCAGCAACTATTGCTATTTTCTGCAAGAAGCAAAAAAATCTTGAACAAAACTTGTGCAGACAATCCTGGTAACTTGTTTTCTCTAGACATTTTATTTCTACAAAGTCCAAATCGCGCAGGTAATATTGCAACAGCCGAGAGAGACACCTTCAAGTCATAGGTTTACACCGAGACCTAGCACACCCTGTTGTCAATCATTCGTGTGTTTATTTCTTTGCATCGGTTGCATTGCATCTAGCTTGTTTCGTCGTACGTTGTCACTGCTATTCTCCACTGTTTTCAGTAAAGGCAAATCAGGTACAGCGGGGAGGATTCAAGGATTCGTGTTTCAGCCGTCGGCGACCGACTACCTGCAGTCTCCCAAGTCTCCCGAGACTGACTCCGGTCGTCTCTCTGAGTCTCCGGTGGTACGGTTATCGGAAAGATTGCCTATTATATGATGGCTAGAAAATGACCCGACTGAAAGCACCCAACTGAATCCAATCCACCACGGTCGTCAAAGGAGAGACATAGTCCTCCAGATGAAGCACGCTTACCACCACCTCCTGCTGCTTCCCATGCTAGCCTGCTGGCTCCTGCAGTGCGTGGCGGCACAGTCCCATCCAGTAGGCGAGGGCGAAGCGGAGCTGCTCCTCCAGATGAAGCACGCGTAGGGCGACCCGCCCATGCTCTCGGCATGGAATCGGAGCGCCGCCACCTCTGACTCAGGCTCGCACTGCCGCTGGCCATACGTGCGGTGCGACTCGGCCGGACGCGTCACCAGCCTCGCCCTCTCCAGCATCAACATCATTGGGCCTGTTCCAGACGCCGTTGGCGGTTTCTCCAGCCTTGAACACCTCGACCTCTCCGGCAACAGCATCGCTGGCGTGTTCCCGACGGTGCTGTACCGCTGCACATCGCTCCGGTACCTCAACCTGTCCTCCAACTACCTTCTTGCTGGAGCACTTCCCCATGACATCGGCCACGGCCTTGCGGCAAACTTGAGCTGGCTGGACCTCAGCTGGAATGCGTTCAATGGCACCATTCCTGAGTCTTTGTCTCGGCTTGGGAACCTCAGGTATCTCTCGTTGGATACCAACGGTCTTGTTGGTGGTATCCCAACATCATTGTCCAGGCTCAGGAACCTTCGACATCTGACACTATCTTACAACCGCCTTACGGGCACTATCCCAGCTTCTTTGTCTAGGCTCAGGAACCTTCGATATCTGACACTGCGTGTCAACCAGCTCACGGGCAATATCCCGGCAGAGCTTGGTGAGCTAACAAGCCTTCAGACTTTATGGCTCGGGGATAACCCGTTCGACCCAGCTGAGCTGCCGGCATCATTCAGGAACTTGACCCAGTTAATCAGCCTTAAAGCAGGGAGCTCCAACCTCGTTGGTGCCATTCCGAGTTACCTGACAAAGATGATGCAGTTGGAGGAACTGTATCTCTGGAACAACTCGTTGGTAGGAGCCATACCTCCGGGGATATGGGGCCTCAAGAACCTGCAGGCCTTGGATGTGGGGAGCAACAACCTCAGTGGCAACGTGGTGATTGATGGCTTTTCTGCCATCAGCAGCTTGACAACAATCGACTTGTCACAGAACAAGTTAAGTGGAACCATCCCGAAAATCTTCGGACACTTCAAGAACCTCACACATTTGTGGCTTTCTGAAAATAACTTCTCCGGTGAGATACCCGCAAGCATCGGGCAATTGCCATCATTGGTAGTATTGCACATTGACAAAAATAATTTAACCGGTGAAATACCCTCGAGCATCAGCCGATTGCCTTCACTGACAGAATTGTTGCTGTCTAGTAACAGACTTACCGGTAGACTCCCATCGGAGCTCGGTAAGCACTCACCAGCCTTGTCTTATGTTTGGGTTGATAACAACAAGCTCACCGGCGGGATCCCAGAGTGGCTATGTGCCAGAGGCCACCTCCAATTGTTCAATGCAAGCAGCAACTGCTTCAATGGCTCTATCCCAATAGGCCTCGCACATTGTTCCACTTTGCAGGAACTGGACCTAAGCAGTAACCAGCTCTCCGGCGAGGTGCCAAAGGCTCTGTGGACAGCAAGCCAGATTGAATACATGAACTTACGGAATAACCGCTCACTGGGAGTTTGCCTGACATGATTTCCAGCAACCTTACGTCCCTAGAAATAGGCAACAACCAGTTTGTTGGCAGAATTCCATCAGTAGCTATTAGCCTTGAATACTTTGCTGCGGACAATAACCAATTTTCTGGCCATATACCAGCAAATCTGGGCTATGGCATGCCACTGCTGCATAGGCTGAACCTGGCCAATAACAAACTCTCTGGCAAGATAGGTTAAGTGGGGTATTTAAAATTAAATAGCATGAGCATGTGTGCATGCATGAATAAGTTGTAGCTTTCTTGAAGCTGGTGATAGCTTACAGCAATCAGGTAGCTTATCACTGATGCTTTTAAGACACTCTTTGGTTTTCAAAAAAAAAAAAAAAAAAAAAAAAAACTGTAATGCTAAAGGTTATTATCAAGCCAGGGTGTGTTTGATCCATATATATGTAACAGTATTTAATCACATTGTTGGCGACATATCTGATATAATATATTTTTTTGATCGTGCCGTGACACTTTTTCGTTAAGCACAAGTAGAGTTTGTTACAACTTAAGCTGGCCACGGTACTCCATGATTACCAAGACGAGTGACCGGTCAAAGCACACGTGGTTGTGATTTACACAGTAGTATTTTGCAACAAAGATGTCAAGCTTCTGCAATAGAACATTCTGTGCCTGTAGCATGGGGCTTCCTAGCGATGCGTTCGCTGCGCCTCATCATGAACCCCGACTTTGGCGTCTTGGACCTCTCCTGAGCTTGGGGCCAACAGGGATGATGGAGGGTCTTCAGAGGTATGCAGACCTGCGGATCTTTTCTTGAATCGACCTCGACCCAGGGGCGGGCCTACCTTGATTCAAGGGTATTCAATTGAATACCTAAAATTTTGGACAAAAACAATTATATGTGTAGTATATACATGTAGATGTATTATAAAAGATTAAAAAAAATAGAGTTAAAACTAGTATTCTACACAAATTTTGAGTACCCTAATGTTTTGAATACCCAAGTTAAAAATCTTGGGCCTGCCACTGCCTCGACCGCCCTAACGGGGAGGGGCTGCCATCCTCATTATCGGATATCGGCAGGGCGTCGCCAAGAGGCTTGTCGACCATGTCAGGGGTCGTCACCACAACATGGCCTGGCTCTGACATTGCCGCCTCAACCAACATTGGGTCCATTGCCGTCGCTGTGTCTACTGCCGTTGACTCCATAGCATTAGGAGGCTGGCGATGGCATGACAGTGGCTTCAACCCATATGGTTCGCGCCAAAGTGTCGGTGGCGCAGTGGCGTATCTATGTTGGGGCGACTTACTTGGGCTGCTGCCCCAGCTAAAGTTGGTGCAAGACCTTACCTTTTTTTTTTTTTTAGTTTAATCAAATTGTTATTTTTATTTTGCATTTTACCCTATATTTGTGCAAGAACTATCAATTAATTCTTCAAATTTAAGGTAATATCTCAACGGATGAATTAAAATTGTGTAATTGCAAAGTATGGATGCATTAATGTGATGTGAAATACAATGTTCTTGATTTTAGTTTAGTCGGTCATAAAAAGTTAAGCCCCAGCTAGTTATTTTCCCTGGCTAGCCACTGAGTGGCCGTGGCTACCGCCGCCCCGGCATTGCATCTCGGAGATAGAGTCGAGAGACAGGCACGACATGAGCCAGCCTTGCGCATGTCCCTTCGGCGTCTTTGCGTGCTCCACGGACATCTACTACGTGGCTTCTCCCTTCACTTTTTCTATCTTGGCGTCCCTCACTCGCGCCTACCGTGCCTCATGCCCGCACCAAGGGAAGAGATAGATGGTGGTCCTTTATTTTTTCAAAGTAACTGATGGCAATTCTGTCGCACGCCTAACGCCGTGTCATGGGCCAGCCGGGCCCAGGGAGGGGCGCGCAGCCCCGCGCATGGCCACTGCCGCCGTGCACGTTGTCGTCATCACTTAGGAGTTAAGTCTAGACAAATTCAGTCACGGGAGGGTCGAGAGATAGAGAGACAGCCACCAGGCTAAAGATCAGGCTAAAGATGCTGTGCATAAGGCATGAAACTTAGACCATTTGTCCTATTTCCCTTTTATTTTCTACTTTAATAATATGTAAAAGATTGCTCTACAAAGTTGCCGCAATAATGCGTGGGGTATTATCTAATTTTACAAGTTCGTGCATCCGCTTGCATGTATTTTAAATTGTTGGAGCAAAGTGATGCAACAATACGAGTTGATGTATCTTACTATTACTAATTGGAGGCTCCAACGGAGCCTCCACGTTAATCCTCACCAAACGCGCTAGAAAAAAATATAAATACTAGAAAATCCCACGTTAATCGAAACATCCGGCCATCAAATCAAAAGTCTTCGACATCAACAACCATTGGATCTATTTAACATTCTACAAAATTACCCACCTCTGCCATTATATTAAAACCTTTTTCCAAAAAAACTTTCTGACGGCAAACATTAATCCTGAAGTTATTTACCTGTGTTTTCACGTGAGCAGAACCCATCTAATCTAATAACCTACGGGATCACACGGCGGCGCCGCGATGTGAGCGACATCGTCGACGAGGCGTCGGTGCTGGCGCTGGGCGAACGTCTCCGACTTCTTTCGGCGTTAGCGCCCGGCTGATCTGCAAGGCGTCGCGGCGCAGGATGACGGCTGGTGCGAGAGGATGTATGTCATCGTCGGCGAGTAGATCAGGCAGAGGGAACGCAGCCATGCCGCCGGCGACAAGACGCGAGGAGAAGTTCGAACAAGCACCGGCGACAAGAGCAATAATACCATCCGCGGACTGTTTCAGTAAGTATAAAACATTACAATCAGTTATTAAGCCAAATGACGAGATCTAATCTAATATAAAAAATTCAAAATAGGCTAAAAAGTTCCATAAAAAAATTGTCAAGAAAAATATCCTACCAGCGGCAACATGGGCTCACCCTGTCGACAATCCTTCCCTTTTTTTAGATTAAGGATAGAAACTATCCGCTTCATCTACCCGAGGGTAGAATCAGGCCAAAAAATTACAAGTGGAAAATTAAATAGAAGAAAACTACGAAAAAGTTACACCCCTAACAAGGAGTTTGAATAGTCCTACGCGACAAATAGGTTTGCTCAGTGATGTTGACTCTAGAAAGCCACTAGAATAATATCACCACCGTCAAGACAAAGCCGCCAAAAATATGTTTGTCAGACCTTCAAAAGGTACTGAAAATGTTGGACACCGACCACCATTGAAGACTGGATGCTTTTTCTAAGGCAACAACACAACACACTTGGTGCGTATACAAGCCTGCCTACCAAAAGCCGAGCTGTTATGCCAACGAATGCCACCAACTTGAGCTGCGCAGCGAGTCACACGCTGTAGGAAATCCCGGCCTTGACGAACAACAACTTCGACGGCGCACCAACTCACGCCACCTCCGTCAGCCTGGAGAAACCAGGCTAGGTTTTCACCCGATTATTGAACGCCCACGGGCAAAACAGCTTCAGCGACGCCTACCTTACTATTACTAACGTTAATCCTCACCAAATACGCTAGAAAAAAAATACTAGCGTTTACGTGATGGCAAGATGGATGTTGTGGGTGCGGGCAAGACCTATCGGTACATGGTTGACCTCCTACTAGCGTTTACCTTAAACATATTGAGAGACAGGGAGGATCTAAGGGCACCCAGCACTAACATGCACGCATGTGTATCCCTCTGCCCATTGAGGCCACACACCTTGACCTCTTAAACTGGCCAGATAGAATCATACGGGTGCACAAATCTTTGCATGGGTCTGAGTCATCAAGGTAATTCATCCATGAATGTTACAAAAACTTTAGTTGCTCAGTAGCTTGGGAGTTATATATCCTTGAAGTGTGAGTAAGCTTCTACTACTCATCAAGGCAGGGCTACAAAAACACCAAATACGCTAGAAAAAAAAAATACTAGCGTTTACGTGATGGCAAGATGGATGTTGTGGGTGCGGGCAAGACCTATCGGTACGTGGTTGACCTCCTACTAGCGTTTACCTTAAACATATTGAGAGACAGGGAGGATCTAAGGGCACCCAGCACTAACATGCACGCATGTGTATCCCTCTGCCCATTGAGGCCACACACCTTGACCTCTTAAACTGGCCAGATAGAATCATACGGGTGCACAAATCTTTGCATGGGTCTGAGTCATCAAGGTAATTCATCCATGAATGTTACAAAAACTTTAGTTGCTCAGTAGCTTGGGAGTTATATATCCTTGAAGTGTGAGTAAGCTTCTACTACTCATCAAGGCAGGGCTACAAAAACTTTTAGCTCGTGATGAGGCAACTGGAAAGGCGTTAACGTTGCCAAGGGTAACTTCACCCAATTGCACGACCTTCAATAAAAAGACCCTAAAATCTTGGTATGATGACAATCTATGGTCTATCAACTACTAAACAAGGCGACAATTTCCATCAAGCACGTGAGCGTACGGACAGAGGAAACAGCGTCCGGCCATTCACCGTCCACCTACGTCTGTCCCTGTATTACCTGGGTGTGTCGGTGCACCTTGGGGACGAAAGGACAGGAGTGAGTGGGTGTTCGTCAAAGCAGCCACAATCTACTTAATCCATGATGGCACCCGTAGAGTAAAGGTATGGCCATCTTGATGGATACCATAATTAAAATTTTATTTTTCACAACCACAAAGAAAAATTATTTTTTTTTCACATATGATGTACTATGTTCTGCCATCTTGATACAACCCATATTACAGTCAAGTTTGTCTTCTATATGAAATACTAATTTTAAAGTAAAACTTTGGATCGGAATAGGAAAAGAATAGTAAGAAATCAAAGCAAGAGTGACCAAAGTATGGACTACAATCAATAATTTTAATGGCCACGAATTAGTTTGAACAAATAAGTCTTGATATAACCCTTATTGACCATAATTAATAACTTTTGCTTTATTAATGTCACTAGGTTATACAATTCTGGCATGGTCAGTAAAACTTAAGTGTTGGAAAGCTAAAGCCACAATAGTGTTGGAAAAATCTTGATTGTGGGGAGCAAGTAAGTCATCATACGATCCTTGGATTATTTCCAAAGAAAAGTCTTGCTTTAATGCTTATTGACCATCATGAATTTTCTTTATTCATTTTATAATATTGTCATGGGTTACATTGAGTTTACATGCAAACGATGCTAAAAGTTATAGGACAATGAACCATTGACTTATCAATAAAGCATATATGAAAAAACTCATACCTCCACAAATTTTTAAAAGATAGTTGAGCTAATCCCATAATATTTTTAAAAATTATCCACCTCTATCATTATCAAAGATACTGATTTCAGTTTGACATGTCTAGAATAAATAATTATTTAGTTAGCCTATTATCAAGTGTGGCAAAATATCTTCAAGAAACCACATAGTAACGACACTTACAATTCACTTTAATTTAACTTATATTAATAGTCACGACAATCAACTTTAGAAGTTGTTGGCTTGAAAATTTTTTGAATGTTTTGATTATAAAAATATAAATATGATATACGATAATCAACATCTTGAATGCCATGGTTCATGTCAAAATAAATATTTATGCCATTGCAAGAATTAAGAGGGTAGGTTGAACCTAGAATATTCTTTTAATAAAATAAAAAATGAATATTTTGAATATATGATACAATAAGCATTTGAATTTCAAAATAATATAAGTATAAAATATTACAACAAGTACATCAAAAGTTGAAATTTAAAACATAGATTTTCATGATATATATCACATACAAGAATGAAATAAGAGTTTATACACTTTTACGTTTATGTTTCGATCAAATACATATCATGCTACAATTATTACTCGCGAAACCACTAGAAATAAAAAAATCCATAAATTATTACAAAATTCTGAAACATTGTGGAATGAAATCGGTACACCATTGTAAATAATGTATTGAGCAATTAATAAGCTTATAATTTAGAGGGAAAAAATTCAAAATTTTGGTTCATGTCGTCAAGATAAAGACTACATGTAAAGCCATTACAAAAGTGCTATGCAACAAAACAATAGATATAGCTAAAAAATACAAATAAATCAATAATTGATAGATTATCATAACTGGATATAGACTATAGAGTACCTATTATGGCTATTATTTAGAATTTAAAAAATATCTAATGCAAGTTTTATATGTTTGTATTTTTAAGATTCTAACTCCGTCGAGAGCACGGGTTGATGGACTAGTGGTAAGTAATTTACTTATAGAAAGTACAAAAATTAAAAGAATCTAACAAGGCAATAGGACTACCAATCCCACGCCCTGGGAGTCAGCAAAAGTTGGACGCCTTCTCAACGTAAATACCAATAAATAATAAATAGTCTATTTTACCTCCCTAAACTATATCTTAAGTCCAACTTTCCTCCATGAATTTCAAAATGAAGTAACTTGACCCCTTCACTTTCAAAGCCATTCGTTTTACCTCCCTGCCCTGGTTATAAATAGTTTTCAATGACGATTTTGTCTTTTTTTCAGTTTAGAAATAAATCTATTAAATAACTAATTATGTTTTGAAATTAAGAAAATATCTCTGATCAGCTTTTAAAAACTCTTAGACAAATCCTAGATATGGATTGATACAAGAAAATAATAAAATATTTAAAAGTAGTGAAATATTTCTAGAATCTTCTAAAAAATTAAGTTTAGCTCTAGCGAAATGGATTTTTTTAATAATTTAAAAATACTAAAATATTGTAGTCAAGGTCTAATTACATAGTTAATACTTTTCGCAATAAAACATGAGATGAAGGAGCATAATCATTAACAATAAATGCGTTCAACATTAATATATGTTGCACTTACATTGATTGCATTCATATTTATATTATTATGGAAAGTTCTTAATATGTGTTTAGACGTGAATTATAATATTGTGGTAGTTTTTTCATATTTTTTGGGCCTTTTGTTTTTCAATCTAAAAATTTCTCAGAAACTTTTGAAGCCTAGATGCATTTTGTGGTTTAAAATCCTCATCATGTGTGTGAGAGGCGTGGGAAAGGGGGCGTAGACTAAAGTTTGGAAGCTAGAGAGTTAGATGACCAAAGCAAGGAGCTTTCGGTCTTCTTTATTTTAACTTAATCCCAATTGGTTATAAGCCTAAGAAAACTAGGAGATCTTTATCGATTGAATTCTCCTTTAACAAACTCAATCTCCTAAATTGACACCAACGTGATATCGGAAGGGGACGGCACAGTAGGTGGCGGCGGCGCCGCCACCCTCTGTGCGCCTAGGGTAAGCCGACCAGGCCAACCCATGCGTTGTTGGCGCCCTCACCTTGGGCCTCGATTGGATCGTTGTTGTCATCGGAGGGTACAACCCATGTTGGGTGTGTGACAATGTGTTTACTGAATTTATTTTGTATACTAATAATAAAATAAATCTGCCTTTGAAAACTACTTTAACCGGAGGTAAAAAAAGAATGAATTTGAAAATTCAAGGAGGTGGATTGTCCTGTTTTGGATTTAGAGAAAAAACTTGAGACATACTTTTTTTATATAAATACTAAGACATAATTTTTTTTTTTTTTGAGTGGACAATGTGACTTGATTAAGAGGGGTGAATAGACTTCTAATAATAAATAAATATGGTTGAATGCTTGTTGAGCCCACTTTTGTTTCTCCAAGTCCATATACATTATAGGCTCATAAGTCCATGTCATTAAATTTTGGGCTCTCGATGCAGGCCACCGAGCCGATTGTTCTTTGTTTCTCTCAAGCCGCAGTTGCTAATTTAACCCCACGAGTCCACTAACTACACAAACCTCATTTTGTTCGTCTCCACATCTTACTATTTTCTAGTGCATTCGTATCCCTTGGAGAGGCTTGCGTTCGCATCCCGGCAATCCATACCGCTCGCTAGACATGGCGCTCCATTGCTCAATGGCCAGACACATGGCCCTTCATCGCCCGATGGTCATGGAGAAGGAGGAAGAAATGTTAGATGCCATTCGAGTATTTTTGTTTAGCCGAACTAAAATATATTGAGGTACGATTATTGGTGCTTCTTTTAGTTTGCATTATTATTTGTACAATTACTCGATGACCGCCGTGGAGAAGGAGGAGAAGGATCGACCGAAGGAGGATCGTTCGACGGACGCGACGAATGAGTATCGCCCGGCGAGCTGTAGACAAGGCGAAGAAGGAGTATCGCCCGACAACCACGACAAAAGGCGGAGAAGGAGTGGATGGCAGCGGTGAAGGAGGCAACGCTCCGCTCCTTCACCGCCACCACGGCATAGAGCTCGAGGATGCCCTAGAGTATATTCAGGTTAATTCGCTCCTCTCTAACCCTCGTTACTTATCTGTCGTGTTTGATGAAATTGAATGATTTCGATTCCCCAGGAAGGGAATTGGAACCTCGACGAGGCGCTTCAGCTGTTCTACACCATCAAAGGCGGATCCACCGCAGATCTGTCGCATGGGGCGGATGCGGCGGGCTCATCCTGCGTGGCGCAAGGTGATCACCTCAATATTGAATGCCCATTCCCTCATTCCTCAAGTGCTAGGCCCCGCCTGTCACCTCACACCCTATCGGTCCATACTCGTTGCAACATATATCTATTTCTTTCCATTATAAAAAGAAAATAGGTAGGGAAATGTTAATTTATGCTTGCATTAATTACTAGGTAGGAATAAGATTTGAGGAAGAAAAATTTGTCTCTTATTCATGCAAAGGCCATATCTATTATTTTTTTGTGTGTGTGTGTGGAGGAGGGGGGTGCAAACTAGGTGTGAATGCCCTCAAAATTCTAAGTTTGAAAATTATATTGTTGTTCAACAATCATTTAAGTAGTGGTGGTAATAAAATTGGAAAGACGGCAGTGAAAAAGAGTGAATGAGGTAGAGAAAAGAGGTGAGTGACCAACCTTCTCTCCTTCTCCCTCCCCTCTTCTTTTTATAGGGGAGGTGGGAGATGATGTTCTATTTATGCCCCTCGATCGGGTTTGTATTTACATAAACATCACTGTAGGATTAAACAACTACATTAAAAGATCTATCCATTGATACTAGTTATGTATCATAAATCTTTTTTTATATAAAATTAATCAAAGTCATTTCTCGGGAAGCTTTAAAAACGATATCTATTTAGGGACGGCATGGTCTCCAAAGCACAACTTTGACTTCTATTTTCTGTAAAAAAATATTTATTGGAAAGTCATATATGTATATTTTTATGAGAGTAATTTTCAAGACAAATCTATTGATATGATTTTCACATTTCTAAACTCAACCACTTAAAAAGTTATTTATATGATTTATATTCTCAAAGTTTGACCCAAACCTTATCCATATCTTAAAATTTACTTTCACATTTTTCTTTATAGAGAAACTCAGGTTTCATAAAACATGATTAGTTTCCATTGCTCGTCTCAAAAAGTCTCAAGCACGCTATAAACAACACCTCAAGGCGCATATGTTGTCATCAGCTTTTACAGGAGTTGAAGCTAGTAATTGGAGGAAGCTTGAGGATACATCCGTTAAAGAAACAGTTCAGTAATTAGTGTTACTATACTACGATATAAATATGGTGATAAGTCAAAAATTCTACATTGCTGTACTGCAGTGCATGTCATCAACCAATTCAAATCAGTTCAACTAGTGTTTTGCTTCTTGTCAGTATTAAGCATGTAATGGCTGGAAAAGAACCCAGAAACAGTTTAGAAACATCGTCAACATTTTCATATCAGCAACATTACCATGTTGATAGATTTTGGGCCATTTGGTTTTTCATAGACGTGATGCCTTGCATACACGTAAGTAGTGCTCTGAATCACAGGAATAGTTTTAACGTGTGACTGGTGTAGACTCTGTTAACAAAAGTGTTTATTCGCTTTTAATTCTGCTTTGGCACAGGAAAATCTGCAGCAACATGTTTTGAAAGATACTGAATTACTCGCTTTCACACACAGTGTCGCTGTCACTACGTCAGTCAGGTGCTTCTTGTTGGCCACACCTGGCCGTCTCCATTATCCGTGATTTACCCCGGGAAAGCCTTTCCCGAGGGTAAAAGGCCTATCCCGTGAGCATATGCCTCACGGAAATCACCGATCCGGTAGTGACGGCACCACACTGGCCAAGACATGGCAACACCTCGCCGCTACCATGCTTGCTGCCTCGAGGTTGTGCTAGTACCATGCCCAAGAAACAAGATTGTCACAAAAGAATTTTATATAAACAGCAGGAATTTCCCTGGTTTTACAGAAGGCATTAAGCATCATGTACGCCGACGGCGCCACGGGCGGACAAGGCGGCGCTGGGGAGGCACGTGGAGCAGCGCTGCCGCTCTGCCGGGGTCGTCGCCAACGACCTGCCCGTGGCCGGAAGGCGTCGTTGCAGCGGTTCATGGAGAAGCGCCAAAGGGCAGGGTCGCCGCCCACGGTGGAGCCGCACCGTCGGCCCGACCAACGTGACCATCTCACGCCTCGCGCTGTGATCTCTGGACGGACTTTAGCTAGCTAGAGGATCGATGATGCTGTGCTGAAGAAGCTGATGAACAAGTCAGCCGGTGGGGAAATTGAAATCTCTGTAGATGTAGACTCTGTTTTGTTGCTTCATTAGTAGTCAGACTCAGATCGTATATATGAGTATATTTGTTATTACTAGGCATATGATTGTTGTTATGTGTTTTGAAGCAAACAGAAAAAGTGTAGAGATGAAAAGATATGGTTTCTCATCCCGGTACAACCCAAAATTATGTTGATTTCAAGTATTTTTCTCTGTTTATTATAGGATGGAAGCGGTGAGTATGCAAACATGTAATGTACGTTTATGTGTGTCTCTGACTTTCACGTATATTCACGGAGCTACATGATCCGCCTCACACCCGCTTCAATGCGTCGGCACCATGGGAAAAAGCACGGCATTTTACGCTCATCCCGCATGGTGTCTTCGCCGGCCATGTGAAGTATATACATGTCATATGGTTATTTGCTAAGTATCATGTTGTCTATATGCTGCTTTCTGATTTAATAGCTAAGTATCATGTCGTCTATGTTGCTTTCTAATTATGCTGTTTTTTGTTTTGCCAAATCACATGCAGGATATGGTCAACAATGCGTGCTACCTCTGCATGCATAATATTATCTAAAATTAGAAATATAGGTTATATTTACAATAAGAAATCCCATTAGTACTTCTACCATGTTCATCCAATGACGGATTTGTATGAAATACGACTTATTCCTTTTTATGGATTCCATTTAATTTATGGTCATACCATACAGTAGAGTTTAATTGAATCTTTAATTATATTTGTTTCAGGTTTATATTTATCTCATGGTCTATATATGTGATCAACTATCATTCTCAAATGGATGAAATTATTTTTCACAACATGCATTTTCACATCTTTTATAAGAGACCATTTTAATAAATTCCGCGCAACGCTGAATCCATCTAGTTGGTAGTATGTAAAGAAACTAACTTATGGTCTACATGTATGCATAGTGTTGTACATGAAGCATGTTGATTTTCAAGCCAAATACATAGCTAATGTTGAATTAAACAATATTTGAGCACATATTAAAAGTACAATCCAAAGGTGAAAAATATGAAACGAGACTAAAAAAAAAGTATACAAAGCAATTGTTAACACAACTCTATTCAATGTGAATAATGGAAAAATATATTTATACAAGTATTTCCAAGAATGAGAACATAATGAAATGAACTAAATAAACTTCAAACACAAATAGATGTCTGATGTGATATGGGTACGGTTTTTCTTAGGAAAGACAATGAGTACTGATGGAAAAGTAGATAAAGTAAATTTATTAAAGCCTACCAGAGTATGACAAAGAAACTAAAAAAATCATATGTTTTATTAGATCTAATATAAACACAACTTATGTCTAACACAAGCAGGGGTAAGATGCAAAAGTGGACAATTATAATTGAGATGGAAAACTATATACAACAATTGAAAATTAAGAATGTTACAACTAATATTTAAAACTATTTGTTATACGATACAATTATCCTGTCATAATATATGAGTAAACAGGAGAAAGAGGCAAAGTTGTGCATCCTAAATGTTTATAAAGATTATAGTAATGCTTCTATGTCTTCAAATTATTAGCCCGTCTATGTAAATAATTAGTTATATTGAAATATTTAATATCCTTTTTCTCTTCACTAATATTCTAAAATAATTGCTAGGTAATCTATAGTCTATATTCAGTTGTGATAATCTATCAAACATTGATATATAAGTTTTTCTTTTTTCTACATACCTATAGGCTTTTTTTTTTTTTTTACATAGCACCTTTTGTGTGTCTCCACTATACAATTAGTTGTAACATTTACTTAAACTATGATAGTTTTAGATGCATTCTCTATATATATCTTGAAGACATAGTCCTAAATTTTAATTTGTTTCCCAAATTTCTCATACACACAACAACTATTATTTACAATGTCAAAATGTTTTAGATGATTTGTAAAAAAATTAGGATCTATATTTTTTTCATATGATATTCCCAAGTAATAATTGGTACGATTAATGTTTTCTAGCATCATGTATTTAGTTAAAACTTAAATAAACTTAAAGTGTATAAATTCTTTTTCCATCCCAATATGTGATATAATGAAAATCTATACTTTAACATTTATGTTTTGATCTAATTTTTTACATGTATTAATTTGAAATCAATACTGATTTTGTTTATTTAAAAAATCATATTTTATTTTATTTAAAGAATATTCTAGGTCATAGGCTACCATCTCAGTTTTGACAATGTCATAAATTGTTGCTTCATCATGCAACGTGGTATTCAAGATGTTGAATTTGTTGTATCATAAATTATTGCTTTATTAAACAAACAATTCATAAAACTAAAATTCCTACAAAAATTAGAAACATCTAGCCGCCAATATAATAAGTCTCAATTATCACTATCAATAATAACCATTAGATTAATTATTTGATTTTATACAAAATTACCCACCACTGCCATTACGAAAAACAAATTAAATAATTGTCTACTTATTTTTTTAACCACAATTCCCATATGTTACGTCGACTCTCACGGTACCTATCTAATCTAACCTACCCCCATCGTATTTTTTCTACTTCTCATGTTCCTCTCCTGGCGGCGCGAAGGGCATGAAGCGATGGTGGCGCCCCCTTCCCCTCGACGCGACGGCGGTAGCCCTTTGGAATCCTCACAAATTGCATATGGTAGATGTGAAGCCATGGTGCATGCCATCACATGCTGGCGTGAGACGACCGCATAGACATTTGGCGGAACGGAACGTGGCCACCGACGTCTGTGTCCCTCCGTCGCAACGCGCCGCCATCCTCGCCGGAGTAAGCTGGCGGCATCGATAGCGTGGGCGGGGCTCCGGCACCTCACCGCCCTCCCACCGTCGGGTACCTCGCCACCTCCCCGCATGGTCGGCCGCGACGCTGATCACGGTCGCGGCACCACAGCCCCACCTTGACGCCGCGGCTGCCTCGAGTCGTCGAACGCCCGCCGAGCCGAAAGTCCCACCACCTTCTCCACATCCCGGCCGCGTATCGCTCCCGCCCCACTCGGCGAGCACAAGCTCCTCGGGCTCCGCGTGCTTTCGATGGGGCGCCGCCCGCCACCACCTCCGACACCGGTGCGCCCGAGCGAGAACACGTCGGCGCCGTCGCCTTCCCGTCCAGCGTCGGCTTCGGGGGCGGTACTCCCAGCGTGCCCACCACGCGCGTCGTGCTTGGGTTGGCCACGTGCTCGTGGAGCTTGGCGAGCCCGGTCGTCGCCGACGCGCCGACATGTCGGGCCGAGGAGCACGTTGCTGGCCTTGACGTCACGGTGGAGGACGACGCTCCCACCCTTCGTGGCGGTACAGCAGCGCCGACGCCACGTCGCGGAGGACCCGGTGGCGGACGGGCCGCCAGCGCCGACGCCATGAGGTGGTCGCGGAAGAGGTGCCGGTCCGGCTGCCGTTGGGCATGTAGTTGTAGACAAGGAGGAGGTCGCCATGGCGGCGGCGGCACCAGCCTGGAGCTGGACGAGGTTCCTGTGGGCGGGCGCCGATGGACGCGATCTCCGCCACGAACTCGGGAGGCCCTGCCGGGACCCGTGGCTCACGAGCTTCATGGCCACGCGGTCTCGGCGGACTTGCCCCGGCTGGCCGATACACCTTGCCGAACCCGCCGGATCGGCAAAGACCTCGCGCTCCGGAACCCGTGCGTCGCCGCGCCCGGAGTCGGCGTGCCCAAACCGGTGCGGGCCGTAGTCGAGCTCCCACGGCTCGATCACGTCGCGGTTCTGTACCCACGATACGCCCGTGCGCGCGGCTCGGGCGAGCACGGCGAAGCGCCCACGAACACCGACACCCGGGCGGCGATAAGCGAGTTTTGTTCCTCCGTCCCTTAATCAGCGGTAGCGGCGGCATGGCGAGGTCCCAAGCCCGCCAGGTGATGAGCGAGGTTTTGTTCTTGCCGCCCCTTGCTCACGCGGTAGCGGCGGCAAAGTGGCGACCGAGGTCCAGCGCGGCAGGCGCGGCCGAAGCGAAGCTCCATCCGCGGCGTGGTGCGAAGCTCGCCAAAGAACCCCGTGGATGCGGAGAAGCCGACATACATCTCGGCCATGGGAAGATACGGACAGGTCGGCGTGGAACGAGATGAGCGGCGCGACAGGCTTCCCGCCCGTGCTGTTGGCGATGGAGACATTGAGCACCCTAGCGAGCCGCCGTAATCGATCCAGGCCGTAATGTCCCCGGCCTTGAGGTTGATAGGGTCGGCCTTGGCGACGCATTGGAGATGAGGCTGTTGAGGTTGACGCCGACGTGGTTGTTGTTGACGTCGTTGAACTCGGAGTCCTGCACGGTGTCGAACTCGACGGGCGAAGAGGTGGTTGGTGGCGTTGCCGACGTCGGCGGTGCTGAGCAGGCCCAGGTATTGGCTAGGCAGCGCCGGGCATGCGCTGGTCGGGTGCTACCACGAACGCCAACCCGGGCCGGCGCCGCCCGCTGCGCGAACTCGGGACTATGGTGAAGGCGAACTGCGTGGAGAAGGACGCCGCGGTGCCGTTGGGGGCGGTCGAGGAAGCGGAGCGGGGTTGGGTAGAAGGCGTGGCCCAGGACCTTGGACGAATCGTTGGTGAGGCGGAGGAGGCCGCCGGGCAGACCGCTGCGTCGCCGACGTGCCATTGAGGTTGAGGTTCGGGTTCCTGCCGCCGGGCGCCGACGCTCAAGCTGAAGCCTTTGTAGGTGAACACTTGGGAGGCGGCGACGGCGAGGGCTGGCGAGGAGGAAGAGGAGGATGGGGGGTTTGGGTTTCTTGGTGGAGCCTGACATTGGATTGAGGTGGAGAGTGGAATTAATGGGGATGGAGATGAATGGAGGTCTGAGGTTGGAGGAGGTGGTGGTTTTGTAGGTAGCACGAAGAAAGGGAGAGGAGTGTGAGTGGGTGTGGCTCCCTTTGACTGCCTTCACTACTAATACTAAGGAGCACCTGTGTTTATTACAATGATTATTATTATAACATTATTATTAATGGCATTGGGGGCATATAGCAACACGGGGGTATGTTATTAATAGCTAAAGCTTGTACTACCTCCACTAAGGATGAAAACGAACAGAAATATTCGAACCGACCGTTTTCGTTATCGACATTTTGTTCCGTTTTTAGACATAAAAAATTGGTTTGGCTCATTTTCTATTGACTGAAATACAAGCAATTTTTGTCTCGTATCTTCGAATGATTGGAGGAGCCCAAGCAAGTCTTCATCGTTTTCTTTGACTCTTCACTTTAAGAAAAGAAAACCGTCCTTTCATTTCATAGAGTCGATTTCTAACATAATTCCACTGAAAACTATTGCCACTTCAGCAAGAAATAAATGATAAGAATTCAAAGAAATCTTGAACAAAACTTCAGCAGACAATCTTGGGAACTTGTTTCAATTTATTTCTATAAGTCCGAAGAGCACAGGTGGCAAGAGCCGAAAGAGATACCTTCACACACTGTCATCCATTAGTGTGTTTATATTTCTTTGGTTGCTTAGAAGGACTCGTGTTTCAGACTTTCAGGCTTGGGTGACCACCGAGACTACCACTCTCCGAGTCTCCGGTCGTCTCTAAGTCTCCGGTGAGGCGGTGTCCCACTTATTAGTCTTCAAGTCTCCGCTCCGGCGACTGACCCCGGTCGTCTCTATGTGACCGGTACGTGGTTGTTAGAAGGATGGATTATTATATCATGGCCTGAAAATGATCCAGCTGAAACCACTGCCACTTCCTAGTTCCTACTACCTCCACCACGGCCGTCAAGAGATAGAAAACATGGCAACTCCATGCCACAGCCGAGCCTACGTCTACCCTTACCACCTCCTCGCGACTATTCTAGCCTACTGCCTCCTGCTGTGTGTAGCGACGCAGTCCGGACCACCAGCGGACGAGGCGGAGCTGCTCCTCCAGATGAAGCGCGTGGGGCGACCCACCCGTGCTCGCGGCATGGAATCGGAGCGCCGCCAACTCGTCCGCCGGCGCGCACCGCCGCTGGCCATACGTGGGCTGCGACTCAGTTGGCCGCGTCACCAGCCTCGACCTTTCCTTGAACGGCCTCAAGGGGCCTATCCCAGATGCCATTGGCTCCCTCTCCAGCCTCGAATACCTCGACCTCTCCCACAACATCATCGCTGGCGTGTTCCCAACGGTGCTCTACCGCTGCAGATCACTCCAGTACCTCGACCTGTCCTGAACTACCTCGAAGGGGGAGCTCCCTGATGACATTGGCCAAGGCCTTGGAACAAACCTGAGCATGTTGTTGCTTGGGGAGAACCGGTTTGACCTAGGCAAGCTGCCGTCATTCATGAATCTGACCAACCTAGTCAGCCTTGATGCAAGGAGCTGCAACCTCATTGGTGCCTTCCCGAGTTACCTGACAAAGATGATGCAGTTGGAGGAACTGTATCTCGGAAACAACTCATTCCTAGGAGCCATACCTCCGGGAATCTGGGGCCTCAAGAACCTGCAAGTCTTTGAAGTAGAGAACAACAACCTTACCGGCAACGTGGTGATTGATGGCTTTGCCGCCACCGGCTTAAGATCAATCGACTTGTCAGATAACAAGCTAACAGGAGCCATCCCGGAAGTGTTCGGACGCGCGAAGAACCTCACAAATTTGGATCTCTCTAAAAACAACTTCTCAGGTGAGATACCTACGAGCATTGGCCAGTTGTCGTCACTAGGCTGGCTGCTCCTTGGAAACAACATGCTTACTGGTGAGATCTCACATGAGCTTGGAAAGCATGCAGGCTTATTTTATGTAATGCTTGATGAAAACGATCTCACAGGCAGGATCCCAGAGGGGATATGCACAGGAGGTCAATTACATTTCCTCACAGCCTCAGGCAACCGCTTGAACGGCTCCATCCCGGTAGGCCTTGGCAATTGTGCCACCCTGTGGGAATTACAACTTTGCGATAATCAGCTTTCTGGGGAGATCCCAAAGGGGTTATGTAGTGGTGGAAACAACCTCGCGTATCTCAACGTCTCCAGCAATAGCATGAACGGCTCCATCCCAACTGACCTCGCCGACTGTCCCACTCTGCAAATACTTGATCTAAGCAATAACCAGCTCTCCGGTGAGATACCAACAAATTTTGGCCATGGCACGCCACAGCTTCAGACGCTAAACCTAGCGAATAACATTCTCTCTGGATGGATTAGTTAAGTCAATTTGCAGGACACAACCTGAAGCGACCCGACAACTTTCCACACGATGATGTATGCTGCAGCAAGCCAGCAACTAGATGCGCAGGCCATCCAACACAAATGTTTTACATGCCTGTCATAGCTCAACCATAAATAATGACTTCCTTTCAGGAGGAAACTCTGAAAAGTTTAAATCCATTGCTGTAATAATGTCTTGAAGCAAATGTTTTGCCTGTCATTTTGAGGACCCCAGGCTTCCAAATTGGTCTAAAGATTTAATATGTATACAAATAATATAATGTTGATCTGACCCCAGTGTAGGTCATCAACCAAAATCCATTCAAATCAATACACGCCCCCAGGATTCTTTTGCTTCTTGGCAGCTGTATTGATGTAGAGCCGCAATATAAACTCGTTTCTGCTTTTCGTTTTGTTCCATATGGTTCCTAGTTTGATCTGTCATCAACATGGATGTTGGTATCGTACCAGCAACGTAACTATGCTGATGAGTGATGAGGGCGATGGAGAACGCAGCACCTCACGCAGAAACAGTGCAGGACGGAAGCAGAGTAGTAATGGAATAGGGCAGGGGCAAGGGAGCCATTTCGCATGTGCATGCTGACTAGATTCCACGGTTAAGTTAATCTGCAGGGACTAAACTTACTACTATATATGGATCTGTTGTTTCTGATTAGGCAACCTGGCCTTCGTTTTACACTGTGGAAGAGATTTGCTTGCTCGGCTAGGCAATAGCCTGCCTGCCTGCCCATGTAATGTGTTTTTGCCGATTGCAGCCGGGGCTGGAAAAGCACCTTCTGTACAGAAGAAGAGGCAGTAAAACTTACATGATCATGACATTATTCAGCAAACAATTATTACAACATTCTTTTTGATCTTTTGGTGGATAATGTCTTGATCTTCAGAAATCAACGGCACAGATCTTAACATTATGATCCTAACAGAATTTACTGCTATCACTTCTTTTTTCTAGTGAAAGATCTTTCATTGCTTTTATAGGAGGCATTAATTGAGCATATAATGGCTCAAAGACTCCGGGAACAATTGGTAACAGAGGGGAGCAGAAACAGTAAGCACCACCAAAATCAAACTCCTACGTACAGCACCACCAAAAAAACAGTAAGCACTTGAGTCTTGAGAGTTAACAAGCTCGATCAGAACCAAAGAATGGCTTCAGAAGTCTTCACTTTAGTGAGACTGACAGTTCGTCATCTGTCCAGAAAGCCGCTGTTTGATTTCAGAGAGTCGATTTCTAACAGAAGCTCTCCAGATTTTGTACAAGAATTGGGGGATGTTTGGATGCCGGCCATAGGTAGCCATACTCAAGTCTAGGTTCACTCATTCGTGTGTTCGTTTGTTTGCATAGGTTGCCTTGCATCTTGTTTCGTCGTACGTTACGTTGTCACTGTTATTCTCCACTGTTTTCAGCAAATGCTACTCAGGTACAGCAGAGAGGATTCAAGGATTCGTGTTCCATCCGTCGACGACCGACTACCAGTCTAGTCTCCTTTGATGCCCGCGGCGACCGATGACTTAGAAGTCTCCAATTCTCCCGAGACTGACTCCGGTCGTCTCTGACCGTGTGTTTGGATGCGGGATCACTGGGTTGGGATGGCTCCAACCCGTGTTTTGGGGACGGAGCTGCCCCGTTCTCTGTTTGGTTGCAATCTTTATTTTGGGGACGGAGTGACTCCATCTGGTGTTTGGTTGCGGGGACCGGGGACGAAGAACGGGAAGCCTCAGAATAGCGTATTGTTGACACTTTGCATCGGACCCCTAGAGTAATCGCTTTTATTGTTGACACTTTGCATCGGGACCTCTAGAGTTTATTGGAATCCATCGTGGTCTAATCTAAAATTTCTTCTCTCTTGTAGTTTTACCAAAGCAACCCGTAAAGTGAAATAAAATTCCGCTACGCCCTTTCTTCCTCGGAGCGGACGGATCCGGCGCTGGGCACACGCACGCCCGCGCGCGGAGGAGGAGAACTTCGAGGAGCGCCGCCGCCCGTCCTACCGCCTCGACGGGCGATGCCTCCGGTGGCCCCCACCGGGCGCCGCTAGCCTAGGAAGCGCCCGGCTGTGGAGGCCTGGAGGCTCGCCTTGCCGAGGTCGCCGCCGCCCGTCGGCTGCCTACACGCGTGCGGCGCGCGGGCGCCCTCGCCGCACGCTGCGCCTCGGCGATCTCGCGCTTCGTCGGAGCCGCGCTGAGAAACGGATATCGCTGCGTGGAAAACGGAACCCGACCGCGAAACGGGGTTCGCTCCGTGCGCAAGATTTTGGCGGACGGAGATGACCGCATCCGCACGCTAGCGGCCCTCCGGCGACCCTCGCCGCATCATGCGCGCGGCAAGAGTGTTCCTCCGCTGCCGGAGCTGAGAAACGGAACCCACGATCACGGAACGGGGTTCGCTCCGTCCGCGAGATTTTGGTGGACGGAGCTAACCCGCATCTGGAACGAATATTCCCCTCTTGGGTTGGCTCCGTCCCCTACTGCCTCCATCCAAGCATCCGAAAAAGAGGTTCAACCCAACCCGGCTCGCTCCACTCTCTAACCAAACACACGGTGACTCTCTCTGGCGGGTGGTACGGTTGTCGGAAAGATGAATTATTATATGATGGCCTGAAAATGACCCGACTGAAAGCACCCCAACTGAATCCAATCCACCACGGTCGTCAAGGGAGAGACATGGCAACACCACGCTCGTACCTCCTCCTGCCCTGCTAGCCTGCTGCCTCCTACAGTGCGTGGTGGCACAGTCTCCCATCCGGTAGGCGCAAGGCCGTACCTAGGATTTGAGGCCCCGAACAAAATTCATGATGGGCCTCTAAATTTTTAAAAAATCAAAGCATGTTTTCACTTAATTATAAGGCTTTAAATTTATATGGGCCTTACACTACTAGGTACAGATCACATCTTAATGCTAAAGAGTAAAAAAACTAAGACGCAAGTAATTAGCACTATAGCAGCTAGCATAGCAGACTAGCACTAACTGTAAATTTGAGGGCCTGAACGGTCGCCCACATTGCACCTACTAATCGCCGGCACTGGTAGGCGAGGCGGAGCTCCTCCTCCAAATGAAGCACGCGTGGGGTGACCCGCCCTTGCTCGTGTCATGGAATCGGAGCGCCAGCAACTCGTCCGCAGGCGCCCACTGCCGCTGGTCATACGCGCGCTGCGACTGGGACGGCCGCATCACCACTCTCACCCTCGCCAACATCAACATCGCGGGGCCCGTTCCTGATGCCGTTGGTGGCCTCTCCAGCCTCGAACACCTCGACCTCTACAACACTCTACGATGTTCGGTAGGGACGGACCCTACCCAATTTGCTTCCGTTCATCTCCATCAACCATCGGCACTTTGACCATGGTGTTTGAGTCTCAGTAACCACCTACAGAATTCTGGCATTTCTGAAGCCTTATTTTGCCAAAAGTTTTGCTGTTTGGCCTATATGCTTTTGGCATTTAGGAGCCAAGGGGTTCAAATAAAGAGGGCAAGAACGTGTGAGGGCACCCACCCCCACAGCATTTGTACCCTATCCATTTCTCACTTCCCACCACGCTCACAAGTACTCTCCCTATGCTCCAATTCTAGCCTCACCTCCCGTCGTCGCTCTCGCTCTCAGCTCCCCATATATCCAGCTTCTCCTCCTCGGCCGAGCGGATGCGTGAGCAGCAGACTCAAGTCCCAGCATGCAGCATGCATGGCTGTGCATGGTTGGAAATTAATGAAGCAAGTCATGAATGAGGGCAAATCAGTCTTTCTTTGGTACAGTGCAAAAGTTTTGGCATGTAACTAAACACCAACCTGTAAAAGTTTGAAGGTGTAAAATTTTGGCAGAAAAAGATTTGCCAAAAAAATGTTTTTTTTTTTGTCGTTCCTAATGCATCTCCATGAGTTGCACACCAAGAAGCGAAATGGGGTCATTATTAAAATTGATTTTGAAAAGGTCTATGATAAAGTGAAATGGTCTTTCCTTCAACAAACTCTACGCTTGAAAGGTTTTTCGCCAAAATGGTGTAGATGGATTCAAGGAATGGTCACCGGGAAGTGTGGGGATCAATATTAATGACGAAATTTGTCCTTACTTCCAGACTAAAGCGAAGGCTCAAGCAAGGAGATCCTTTGTCGCCTATCTTATTTGACATTGTGGCTGATATGCTTGCTCTCCTTACTAATAGAGCAAAGGCAGATGGTGAAATAAGAGGCGTAATCCCTCATCTTTTAGATGATGGCTTGTCAATTTCGTAATATGTAGATGACACCATTATATTTCTTGATCATGACCTGGAACAAGCAAATAATCTAAAACTTTTGCTTCGTGCTTTCGAGCAATTATTAGGGCTAAAGATCAATTTCCACAAGAGCGAAATCTTCTGCTATGGTGAGGCTAAAGAGATGGAGAAATCTCATACCAATCTCTTTGGTTGTAATGCAGGCGAATACCCTTTTAGATATCTTGGATTCCAATGCACCATAGGCAACTCCTAAATTCTTAACAGAGACAAGTTGAAGAACGTTTTGAGAAAAAAGCTCTCTTGTTGGGAAGCTAAGTACCTTTCATATGGGGGACGCCTTGTCTTGCTCAATTCGGTACTTAGCAGCCTACACATGTTTATGATGTCTTTCTTTGAAATCCCAAAGGGGGTGCTCAAAAACCTTGACCATTTCAAATCAAAATTTTTTTTTGTCAAGGATCATCCGAGAAACACAAGTATAGATTTGCTAAATGGGACATCTTGTGTCGTCCTAAGGACCAAGGAGGTCTTGAGATCCTAGATCTATATCTACAAAATAAATGCTTATTGGCTAAGGGTTGGTGAAGTTGATAAACACTGATGGCATGTGGCAAACTTTACTTCTTACGACAAATAAATATCTAAGATCCAAATCCCTAACCCAAGTACAAGCCAAACCTTATGATTCGTATTTCGGAGAGGTCTCATGCGTAGCAAAGATGAGCGGTGGCCAATGGTTCCTTCAAAGTACTAGATGGAACCAAAACTCGGTTATGGGACGACACTGAGTTGGAGCGGTGCCACTCAAAGTTAAATACCCATCTCTTATAATATTGTGTGTGATCCTCACGCAACTGTGGCAAAGGTTATGACCACAAGTCCCCTAAATGTTTCTTTCTTTCAGGGGCTTTGTGAATAATAATCTGCACAGTGGCACGATATAGTAGCACAAATTACTCATATTGATATGGTGGAGGGTTCAGATAACTTTAAATGGAACCTAACCAAATTTGGATTATATTCTGTTCGATCATTCTGTTTGCATCTTACTGATACACCTCCACCATTTCGACTTAAGATGATCTGGAAATTAAAGATTTTTCTAAAGATTAACCTTTTCCTTTATTTTTTTCAAAAGGAAGTTGTTCTAACTAAAGACAACCTCGCTAGGAAAAATTGGAAAGGTAACCTCAAATGTTGTGGCTGTAATAGGGATGAAACTATTCAACATCTCTTCCTTGATTGTCCTTATGCGAGTATGGTTTGGAGGATCATCTTTTTTTTCTATTGGTTTGACTCCACTAGATCAATGATCATGTGTTTGGAAATTAGCTTACTAATCAACAAAGTCAGATTAGGAAATTGATCCGGGTTGGGGTTGTTATTGTATGCTGGGCCATTTGGCGTTGTCAAAATGATATAATTTTTTAACAGTTTCAAAGTGAACTCAATTTTACAGGTTATCTTCACGGGAGCTACTAGGTACGTTTAAGGGGCGCAGCTGCAACGTGATGAGCAGGCCAAGAACACACTCTGTCATGAGCAAAAATATTGAGATGATTGCTTTGGAGTTATCTAATTGAGGATGAAGGCATATTTATCGTTTGCTTTAGTTTTTTTGTCCATCTTAGAGATTGATTGTGCTCCTTTGGTTTGAAATTTTTTATAATAATTGGTTTTATTAAAAAAAAACTTAATTTAGGCTTGGGAGAGACGTACTCCGAGCCTGACTCATTGATGCTACCCGTTGTGGAAGAGATGTGTTTGCTCGGCTAGGCAAAAGTCTGTCTGCCCATTTAGTGCTTATTTTTGCCAAATTATTTGGACCTGTTCCAGAGCTTGATATCCATTATTTGGATTACAGCTAGTTTCTCTACTAGTGGAGTACAAAGAGAAGTTTGATAAATATACTTTGCGTATCCTTTTTGATAAAGAAACATTTTTAAAATAAGTGAAGTTTGACTTAGTTTGGTAGTGGCGGTCATAGTGCTACTTTAGTACCAGTACCAACTAAATTTGGAAGAAGTATATTTTTCAGTACAAATCAGGATGGCTACATGCTGTTTTTATAAACTACGAATTGATATTTGACTATAGATCAAAAGGTGGGTCCGAAACTGCGATGCGAGTGCAAGTTAGGTGGTACGCACCATAGCAACAAGGGACTGTCGATCCGTGTTTCATTTCGGTCTCCTCCATTTTCCAGTGACCCTTCTGAATTGATATTATGACCGTTATTGCTTTACTTCCTTTAAATACTAAACCGAATGCGTCCATTGCACCACCGCGGTTGGCATCAAGAGATAGAGATGGCAACACCAACACTGCACCAGCGCCAAGCACGCGAATACGCTTGTTACCTCCTTATCCTGCTGCCTATGCTGGTCTGCTGCCTCCTACGCCGTGCGGCAGCGCAGTCATCCCAACCGGTGGACGAGTTGGAGCTGCTCCTCCAGATCAAGCGTGCGTGGGGCAACCCGCCTGTGCTTGCGGCATGGACCAACGCCACCTCGGCCGCGGGGGCGCACTGCCACTGGCCATACGTGAGGTGTGACGCGACCGGCCGCGTCACAAGCCTTGTCATCTCCTACATGAACATCATGGGCCATGTCCCCCATGCCGTTGGCAGCCTCTCCAGTCTCCAATACCTCGACCTCTCCGGCAATAGCATCGCTGGCGTGTTCCCAACGGTTCTCTACCGTTGCAGATCGCTCCAGTACCTCGACCTATCCGCCAACTACCTCGAAGGGGAGCTGACCCATGACATCGGCCAAGGCCTTGGAAAAAACCTGAGCATGTTGTCTCTCCACACCAACAAATTTAATGGCAGCATCCCGATAGCGCTTGGCGAGCTAACAAGCCTTCAGGCGTTGTTGCTTGGGGAGAACCTGTTCGACCCAGGCGAGTTGCCGACATCATTCATGAACCTAACCTACCTAGTGAGCCTTGATGCAGGGAGCTGCAACCTCGTGGGTGTCTTCCCGAGTTACCTGACAAAGATGATGCATTTGGAGGAACTGTATCTCATGAGCAACTCGTTGGTTGGAGCCATACCTCTGGGGATCTGGGACCTCAAGAACTTGCAGTACTTGAATGTGGACAACAACAGCCTCATTGGAAACGTGGTAGTTGATGGCTTTGCTGCCATCAGCTTAGCATCAATCGTCTTGTCAAATAACAAGCTAACGGGAACCATCCCGGAAGTCTTCGGATGCTTGAAGAACCTCACAGAGTTAACGCTCTCCAACAACAACTTTTCAGGTGAGATACCTATGAGCATTGGCAGGTTGCCGTCACTAAATTACTTGCGGCTGAACAACAACATGCTTACTGGCGAGCTCCCACCGGAGCTCGGAAAGCACACACAATACTTATTTGATGTTAGTATTGGCAACAACAACCTCACCGGCAGGATCCCAGAGGGGATATGCGCGGGAGGTCAATTAGTGACCCTCCAAGCCTCAAGCAATCACTTGAACGGTTCCGTCCTTGTAGCCCTTCGCAACTGTGCCTACATAGGGGAGTTTAGGACTTTTTTTTTAGATAAAGGATAATAAATCCGGCTTCATCTATCCGTAGATAGAATCAGACCAATTATTACAGAGTTCAGAAACTAAATAAAGTTTTGCTGGGAACAACCTCCAGCCACACTCAAAACCGACTAAACAAGCAAATAAATGTTTTTGGCTAAACATAACCAACGTGTCTCTGTGACAGCCAACCACTGGACCCGAAGAATGATAACGCCGACACTTCAAGGTGACGTGCTGCAGCGATTAGTTGATCTTGAAGATCTTCATTCCGTTGCAAAGCTTGCCTTGACGTAGCCAATGAGTTCCTCGGAATAGTACCTGCAAAAAGAGATTTTGGTTTGCATTTGTCAAAAACAACTTCATTCCTTGTTAGCCGATTGTCCATATAAGAGCGGATCTTTGCTTTAATAACAATGAATTATACTTTTGCTCCCCATTTTAGACCAATTATAGAATAAATTATGTGTACTTGAAGGCGGGGATAAACCAAAAGTATATGAACAGAGCGCCACAAAAATTTAGCGTAGAAACAATCAAAAAAAGAGGTGTTGAATTGTTTCGGGAGAGGACAGAACGAGCACTGTTTATCCCCATTCCAATTCTTTCTTGCCAAATTATCTTTGGTTAGAACAACACCTTTTTAATATACCACATAAAAACTTTTATTTTCATTGGTAATTTTGTCTTCCAAATATCTTGTGACACTCTCACCCCATTGTTAATTAAAGCGAAAGATACATGGACTTGATCAGAACGTTCACGATGCCTTCAGATCCCAAACAAAAATATCTCTTTCCCGACTTAAGTTAACTTGTTGTAAGGATGACACAATCTGGAGCCAATTTGATAAATTTGCTCCCACTAGATTTCTCCTAAAAGAGATATTTAGTACGGAGAACTTAGAATATTAGCTATCGTATCTTGCTTTCTTCTTACAATATTAAACAAGCCCGGAAACTTATCTTTGAGGGGTTTATTCCCTAACCAAGTATCAATCCGTAAGCGTGTTTGTGTTCCATCATTGACAATAAAATGACCTAACTTAAAAAAGAATCTTTAACATTCATCAAACTTTTTCCAAAAATGCGAATCTGTTGGTTTCTTCTCACAACTTAAAGTCTTGTTTTTAATATACTTGTTCCTTAGTAGTTCTTGCCAAATTCCTTCTTCATTCAAAGCATTTGAATAGCCATTTACTAAGCAAACACCTGTTTTGAATTTCCAAATTATGTATACCTAGCCCACCTTGATCTTTAGGTTGTCGTATAACATCCCATTTGACTAATCTATACTTTCTTTTGTGTTGGTCGTTACTGCCAAAAAAAACGAGACCTAAAACACTCAATTTTATCTAGGACCCCTTTTGGCACTTCAAAAACGACATCATAAACATCGGTAAGCTAGAGAGCACCGAGTTTATAAGGACTAATCGCCCACCTACTGTGAGTAATTTACCTTTCCAGCTACTAAGCCTTTTTCTATTCTTTCTTCTATAAATTTCCAGTCCTTATTAGATAATTTTCTGAAGTGCATAGGGAGACCTAGATATCTAAAAGGGTACTTTACCAATGGCACACCCAAACAGTTGAATAAAACTGCTCATGATTCTTAGCTTGTCCAAAACAAAAAATCTCACTTTTATGGAAGTTAATTTTTAAGCCATAGTTGTTCAAAAGTGCTTAATAATAATTTCATATTAACTGCTTTTTCAACATCATGGCTTAAAAAAAAAAATCACCGTATCATCCGCATATTGAAGGATGGACAATCCATCTTGGATCAAGTGTGGAATGACCCCTTCTACTTGACCAGCGTCCTTTGCTCTAGCAATTAGTATAGCCAACATGTCCACAACTATATTAAATAGTATAGGAGACATGGGGTCACCTTGTCTCAATCCTTTTTAGTTTGAAAATATTGGCCAAGTTGATCATTGATCTTAATATTTACATTCCCACCTTGTGTAAATTTTTTTTTATCCATTCACACCATTTCGAGAAAACCCTTTCATTCTTAATGTTTGCTTGTAAGAATTTCCAGTTAACCTTATCATAGGCCTTTTCAAAATCAATTTTAAATATTACTCCATCTTGTTTTTGGTATGCAATTCATGAATTGTCTCATGTAAGATGATAGCTCCCTCCATGATATTTACTTTGGTAGGAAGGCGGTTTGGGTTGGTCTTATTAATTTTTGGGCGATTGTAGATAAACGATTTGTTGCCACTTTAGTGAAGATTTTGAAAGATACATTCAACAAACGTATAGGTCTGTATTGTTGAACCACTTTTGCATCCTTCTTTTTAGGCAACAAAATAATATTACCAAAATTAAGGCGATTAAGATGCAAGGTTCCTTGATGGAAATCATCGAACAATGCCATCAAATCTTCCTTAATTAAGTCCCGAAAAAACTTGATAAAACTCGAGGGAACCCATCCGGACCAGGTGCTTTATTATGTTCCATTTGAAAAATTGCTTTTCTAACCTCCTCTTGAGTAAATGGTTCAACCAGAACTCATTCTCTTCATCCGAAACTTGAGCGATATCAGTCCTTTGAGATTCGTCTAAGGAAATTAGCGACTCTTCGGTGGGACCAAAAGATTTTTATAATAACTAGTGATATCTTTGTTTTTAAGTTGAGCATCACCAGTTATAATATTATTCCCATCCTCAAGTTGAAAGATGCGAGTTTTCCTGTGCCTACCATTGGCTACAAGGTGATAATACTTAGTATTAGCATCACCTTCTAAAAGGTGTTTCACCTTAGCCCTTTGGTACCACTTTAACTCTTCTTCTCTAAGAAGTTCAGCTAGCCTTTCACTCAGAACATGTTTTAGATCTTTCTCAGAGTCACTTAGCAAAGTAAGTTCGGCTTTTTTGTCTAGCTCATCCAATTTATTTAGAAGCTTTGCTTTTTCTTTTTTGTATATCCCACTAACATGCTTAGCCCAACCTCTTAAGTGTTGACGAAGTTTTCTTATTTTGGCCTGCCAACGCTCAATGGGTGATCCTGTAACTACCACATTTTGTCATACCTGTGACACCATCTCACAAAATCCGTCCCTTAACAACCAACCTAATTCAAATTTGAATTGAGGTTGATAAGTTGTAGATGCACTATTAGTAGACAGTAGTAGTGGAGTATGGTCCGAAATTTCTCTGGATAGAGAATGTACTGTAGTATTAGGATACTGAGACTCAAAATCTGTGCAGGTTAAAACTCTGTCTAACTTTTCGAACGTTTGGTTTGGCAAGTTATTAGCCCAAGTAAAATTCCTGCCAGACAAGTCTATTTCCCTGAGGTTTAGGGTATCAATTACAGCATTAAACATGAACGGCCATCTATCATTAAAATTATCATTATTCTTCTCATCTGGCCTGCGAATAATATTAAAGTCCCCACCTATAATAACAGGTATGGTTTCTTTAGAACATACTCGCACCAGTTCGAGACAAAAAAATGAGACTTTTGTTCTTCTTGAGCCGGGCCGTAAACTGATAATAATTTAAATTTGAAATCACATTCCTTATGGCGTAACTTGAAATTGATATAAAAATCGCCCTCCTCAATTTGACCGACATCAAAAGTTTGTAAATGAACGCCTAGGATCATGCCACCAGATCTACCTCGTGGAGCCATGCAATGCCAAATAAAATCTCTACCAGCACAGATGGTATTAAGAGTTCTTTGTGGAAAGCTAGCTCTACCTATTTCTGATAAGGCAATAAAATCTAGGTCTTTCTCTTTTGTTAAATCCGAAAGAAATCTATATTTTTTAGTATCCGCGAAGCCATGGGCGCACGAGGAGGGAGTTTAGGACTTGGCGATAATCAGCTTTCTGGAGAGATTCTAGAGGGGTTATGTTTTGGAAACAGCCTCAGTTATTTCAACATCTCCAGCAATAGCATGAACGGCTCCATCCCAACTGACCTCGCCAGCTGTGCCACTCTGCAAATACTTGACCTAAGCAATAACCAGCTCTCCGGTGAGATACCAGCAAATTTTGGCTATGGCATGCAACAACTACAGACGCTGAACCTACGGAATAACAATCTCTCAGGATGGATCAGTTAAGTCAATTTGCAGGACTCAACCTAAAGCGACCCGGCAAGTTCCACACGAGGACGTACACTGCAGCAAGCCAGCAAGCAACTGAATGGGCAGACTGCCCACCAGCACAAATGTTTTACATGTATGTCATAGCCCAAGCATAAATAATGACTTCCTTTCAAGAGGAAACTCAGAAAAGTTTAAATCCCTTGTTGTAATGTCTTGAAGCATATTATAAAGTTCAGTCCAGTCTATGATTACTGCCTTTCATTGTGAGGACCCCGGGCTTCCAAATTGGTGTAAGATTTACGATGCATAATACAAACACGATACGGTGGTAATCACCATTTGCATTACTGTTGTACTGCATGCAGTGCAGGGTCGGCATCAACCGAAATCCATATTCAAATCCCTGAGGATTCTTTTGCGTCATTGGCAGCGGTATTGATGTAGGGCAGCAATATAAACTTGTTTTGCTTTTCGTTTTGTTCCATATGGTCCCTAGTTTGATCTGTCAACATGTTGGTATCGTACCAGCAACGTAAACATGTTGGCACCTCGCACAAGCCAATGGCACAAATTAAGGAACACAAGGGCAAGGAGGACGCAGCACCTCGCAGAAGACAGTGCAGGATGGAAGCAGAGTATTAAGGGTATAGGTCAGGGGCAAGTTAATCTCCGGGGACTAAACTTACTACTCCCTCCATCCTAAATTGTAAGTCGTTTGATTTTTTTGACAACAAGTTTGATCACTCGTCTTATTCAAAAATTTGTGCAAAATATTACTTTTTTTGCTGTGGCTTTTTTTTTTTGCGATAAGAAAAATTCCATTAATACTAAAGCAAGTTATATCCTCTCATTACAAAAAGTAAATCAAACTACTCTACCTCTATTGATGGGAGACAAGAAACCTTGAAAAAACCACACCATCTAGGATCACCATCCCAAACGGATATGCCACGGACGCAAGCTCCGATCTGAACGAACAGGGGCCATCTCACCATCCACCGCCGTCATCCTCATACCATCACTTTTACAAAAGAGGAATAAACTGCTAGCTAAAACTCCACATGCCAACATAATGAAATTGGCGCCGCCGATTACGTCGTCGAACTCATCGTCGCTGCCTTCACCAGATTCGTCATGAGAGAACACAAGTCCAACCGACATCCGGATAGATATCGTTGGAAAACTAAATCTCACTAGCCCATCACCATGGCTGCATAGAACCATAGCGAGACAAAGGAAGGGCTGGAGTACCTTATTCTCCATCAATGGTGATGTCTTCGATCCCGCCATCACCGCCGAGGAACGACATGCTCCATTGCTCCATCGATGATCTTGACGACGCCTTTTACGCCGTGGGGCCAATCTCTTCGATTAGATCTCCGGAGAAACCTTGAACTAGGAAAAAAAAACTTATTAAAGCGATGGATCCCCACTCCCTTCAACCCCGGCGTGATGCCGGAGGAGAAGGAGGGGACCAGCGATGGTGGAAAGCGGGAGCCGGCGGCGGCTCCCCTAAGAATGTCTTAAATTTGATTATATTTGCGCAAATTTTTTTGAATAAGACGAATGGTCAAACTTGGAGCCAAAAAAAGTCAAATGACTTATAATTTGAGATGGAGGGAGTACTGTATATTATATAAAGTGTCTTTCCATCCAGCACAAATATTTTACGTGCGTTTTTTAGAGGTCAACCATAAGCAATACTCCCTCTGTCCTATGGAGTCCATCGTTTTTGACTTTTGAACTTAATGTTTGACCATCCGTCTTATTCAAAAATATTTATATAAATAATAAAATAAATTAATTAATATTTAAGTATCTTTATTGATAAAATAAGTTAAAAAATAAAATAAATTATATTAGTGCAAAAAATTTGAATAAGATGAATCATCGAATAAGATGGCACGGAATTCGGGGTGACAAAATCAATGGGACGGAGGGATTATCTTTCTTTATAGAGAAACTCAGGTTTCATAAAACATTCTTTTTATTGCTCGTCTCAAAAGTCTCAAGCACGCTATAAACAACACCTCACGGCGCATGCTGTAATCAGCTTTTACAGGAGTTTTACAGGAGTTGAGGGCTGGTAATTGGAGCAAGACTGAGGATTCATCCGCTAAAGAAACAGTTCAGTAATTAGTGTTACTACTACAGTATAAATGGTGACAAGTCACAAATTCTAATTAAATTGCTGTACTGCAGTGCATGTCATCAACCAATTCAAATCAGTTCAACTAGTCTTTTGCTTCTTGTCAGTATTAAGCATATAATGGCTGAAAAAGACCCCAGAAAATAGTTGAGAAACATTTGCAACAATTTCATATCAGAAACATTACTATGTTGATAGATTTGGGGCCCACTTGGTTATTCATAAACGTGATGCCTTGCATACACGTAAGTAGTGCTCTGCATCAATCGATCACGAAAAGAACTGAATCACAGGAATAGTTTTAACGTGTGACTGGTGTAGACTCTGTTAACAAAAGTGTTTATTCGCTTTTAATTCTGCTTTGGCACAGGAAAGTCTGTAGTAACATATTTTGAAAGCTACAGAAGGAGTACTCGCTTTCACACACAGTGTCGCTGTCGCTACGTCAGTCAGGGCCAGGGGACACACAGTCGCGTTCTTCTTCTTTTTTTTTTTTTTTTTTTTTGCGATAGGAGTAAATTATATTAATGAGGAACACAGTACATCTCGAAGATTACAGAAAATCCCTGAGACTACTAGAAAACACATGGACCCTTCTAGGCGATTCTAATTCATTCCTCATCCTCATCCGCCATCGCCGCCGCCGCCATCGGTGGTTGTCGTCGCCGGAGACGAAATTCTTCTTCAAATCGACATGGGATCTCACAACTTGAGCTTGCCGCATGAATCTCGAAACACCCTCCAAGCCATATCAGACTTGGAGGAGGAAGAAGAACCGACCCGCTGACCGCCTACGCCCGGCGAAGTCGACCACGTCGTCGTTGAGGTTGAGAAAGGAAGCTCCCGAATCGACCAACATCATCTTCACTGACTCCTCGCCAGCGTCGGAGCACACGCCGTCGAAACGGGGAAGGAGTCGGAAGAACTTATTCCGCTGTCGCTGCGCCGTCGCCACCGTCTCGCCGTCGCAGCCAAGGAAATAAAACCTAGACATAGTAATCCTAGGACCAAATCTCCGAGGTCGAACGAGAAGAACAAGGCCTTCTCGTCGGCCAGAGCACACACACCTCGTCCCACTCCAACCCCACTCACCGGCGAGGAGCCGCCGCCCGCCGCATCTCCGAAGACCACAACGGCCTCCGGATCTGGTCCCGGCCAGCGGCCCTGCCGGTGAGAGGGAACGCGCAGCGAATAGGGCCTCCTAAACTTCCGGATCAACTCTTGTTGCCGGTGAAGCTGAGAAGGGAACGCGTAGGTGTGTGGTCATACAGTCGCGTTCTTCTTGCTGGCCACACCTGGCCGTCTCTGCTATCCACCACACCGGCCAAGACATGGCAACACCTCGCCACGACCGTGCTTGCTACCTCGAGCTTGTGCTAGTATCATGCCTACTACACCACGGCCGAGGACCAAGAACAACATTGTCACCAAGGGTTTTGTATACACAACAGTAATTTCCCTGGTTTTATAGAAGGCATTAAGCATATATATAACGGCTTTAGACTCCAGAAACAGTTGAGAACAGAGTAAGCAGAAGCACTTCTCAAAAAGCAAACTCCTACGTACAGGCACAATCAAAACCAGTAAATACTTCTTCTCAAAAAAAAAAAAAAAAAAAAAAAAACAGTCGCAAGGCTCGATCAGAACCAGAGCAAGTCTTCATCCCTTTCTTGACTCTTCACTTCAGTGGGACTAGCAGTTCCTCATCCATCCAGACAGCCAGCCTTTGATTTCATAGAGTTGATTTCTAACAGAACAGAAGACCTCAGAAACTATTGCCATTTATCTGCAAGAAGAAAAGAAAAAATCTTGAACAAAACTGCCACTTTCCAAGTCTCCGTTAAAGGCGGTGACCGACTTATTGGTCTCCAGGTCTCCGGCGACCGACTCCCGGTCGTCTCCGAGTCTCCGGTGGCTGTTAGAAAGATGGATAGAGACATTGCAACACTTCCAAGAGAGAGACATGCCAACACTATATCATGACCTGAACATGAGCCGACTGAAAGCACCCCCACCCCCAACTGAATCCAATCCACCACGGCCGTCAAGAGAAAGACATGGCAACACTTCGCCGGCTACGAGCTTACCTGCACACTCACCAACACCTCCTCCTCCTGCTGCCGCCAATGCTAGCTTACTGCCTCCTGCAGTGCACGCCGGCGCTGTCCCAATCCCATGCCCAACCGGTAGGTGAGGTGGAGCTGCTCCTCCAGATGAAGCGCGCGTGGGGTGACCCGCCCATGCTCGCGGCATGGAATTGCAGCGCCGCCACCTCGCCCGTGGGCGCGCACTGCCGCTGGCCATACGTGGGCTGCGACACGGCCGGCCGAGTCACCGGGCTCCATCTTTCCCGGAACAACCTCACGGGGCCTGTCCCAGATGCACTTGGCTCCCTCTCCAGCCTCCAATACCTCGACCTCTCCATCAACAATATCACTGGCATGTTTCCGACGGCACTCTACCGCTGCAGATCGCTCCAGTACCTCGACCTGTCCCAGAACTTCCTCGAAGGAGAGCTCCCTGATGACATCGGCCAAGGCCTTGGAACAAACCTGAGCACGTTGTTTCTCGACTCCAACAGGTTCAACGGCAGCATCCCGATAGCGCTTGGCGAGCTAACAAGCCTTCAGACATTGTTTCTTGGGGAGAACTCCTTCGACCCAGGCGAGCTGCCCGCATCATTCATGAACCTGACCCACCTAGTCAGCCTTGATGCTCAGAGCTGCAACCTCGTGGGTGCCTTCCCGAGTTACCTGACAAAGATGTTGCATTTGGAGGAGTTGTATCTCGGACTCGGACACAACTCATTGCTAGGAGCCATACCTCCGGGGATCTGGGGCCTCAAGAACCTGCAAGAATTGTATGTGTTCAATAACAACCTCACTGGCAGCGTGGTGATTGATGGTTTTCCTGCCATCAGCTTGACATCAATCCGCTTGTTACAAAACAAGTTAACTGGAACTATCCCGGAAGTCTTTGAATGCTTGAAGAACCTCATAGTGTTGACGCTCGACCACAACAATTTCTCAGGTGAGATACCTATGAGCATCGGCCAGTTGCCGTCACTAAGGTTCTTGTGGTTGGGCAATAACATGCTTACCGGCGAGCTGCCACCGGAGCTTGGAAAGCATGCACCAAGCTTAGCTGATGTAGAGCTTGATGACAACGATCTCACCGGCAGGATCCCAGAGGGGATATGCGCGGGAGGTCAATTACGGAGCCTCACAGCCTCAGGCAACCGCCTGAACGGCTCCATCCCGGTAGGCCTTGGCAATTGTGCCACCCTGTGGGATTTAGAACTTGGCGATAATCAGCTTTCTGGAGAGATCCCAGAGGGGTTATGTGTTGGGAACAACCTCAGGTATCTCAATGTGTCCAGCAATAGCATGAATGGCTCCATCCCAATTGCCCTTGCCGGCTGTGCCACTCTGGGAACTCTTGACCTTAGCAATAATCAGCTCTCCGGTGAGATACCAATAAATTTTGGCTATGGCATGCCACACCTACTGACGCTAAACCTAAGGAATAACAATCTCTCTGGATGGATCAGTTAAGTCAATTTGCAGGACACAACCTGAAGCGACCCGACAACTTTCCAGCAACTAAATGTGCAGGCCATCTAGCACAAATGTTTACATATGCCTGTCATAGCCCATGAATAAATAATACTTCCTTTCAGGAGGAAACTCAGAAATGTTTAAATCCTTGTTGTAATGTCTCGAAGCATATTATAAAGTTCAGTCCAGTCTATGATTGCCCAGCAAGCCAGCAACTAAATGTGCAGGCCGTCTAGCACAAATGTTTACATATGCCTGTCATAGCCCAAGAATAAATAATACTTCCTTTCAGGAGGAAACTCAGAAAAGTTTAAATCCCTTGTAATGTCTCGAAGCATATTATAAAGTTCAGTCCAGTCTATGATTGCCTTTCATTTTGAGGACCGCGGACGGGCTTCCAAATTGGTGTAAGATTCAATATGCATAATACAAACACGATACGGAGGTAATCACCATTTGCATTACTGTTGTACCGCATGCAGTGCAGGGTCGTCATCAACTGAAATCCATCCAAATCAATACACGCCCAGGATTCTTTTGCGTCATTGGAAGTAGTACATTGATGTAGGGCCGCAATATGAAGATGTTTTTCTTTTCGTTTTGTTCCATTTGGTCCCTAGTTTGTCTGTCAACATGTTGGTATCGTACCAGCAACGTTACTATGCTGATGAGTGATGAGAGCGATGGAGGACGCAGCACCTCGCACAAGCCAATGCCACAAATTAAGGAACGCAAGGGCATGGAGGACGCAGCACCTCGCAGAAGAAGCTGCCCAGCGACCTCCGCAACTCCTGTACTTGTTTAGCTGCAGATAGCTACGCTTATAACCTCCCATTAGTCACTAGAGCCCTTCTATGGTACTTGATTTTGCCTCCTATTGCCTCCCATTGCCTCCCTTAAATTCTTTTTATTTTTTGGAGGTGGAAGGGTAACACAGTCTTTGACCAACCTTACCCCTCCGCACCGCACCCCCCTCCCCCAGCCCGCGCGGCCCCCCACCCCGAGATCCCGATTGGCGGGAGAAAAAAATTCGAAATCACGAAGCCGGCCCTTGCGCCGCGCGGGACCCTCGGCCTCGCCGTTCTTTGCCCCACGCCCTCCCCAACCCGCTGCTCCTCCTCCTCCTTCCAGCCCTCCTCCGTGCGCCGCCACGCCCTTGCCCTCGCCCGTCAGCCTCTCCGTCGCCCTCGACCCCGCCGGTCCTCCTCCTCCCTTCCTCGCCCGTGGTTGGCCACCTTCTCGCCCTCGCCCTCGCAGTCAGTCACGGTGCCCACCAGCCGCGGCGGCGAGCACCCGACCGTCCCGTCCCTGCTCGCCCGACGACGAGCAGCCGTCCCTGCCCGCCGGCGGCGAGCACCCTGCACCCATCCCTGCTCACCGGCGAAGAGCACTGCCCCCCTGCGACGTGGATCCGGTGAGTTATCCAATGCCTGTGGGATCATATGCCTCTGAATCTGGTGAAATCATTTCATTTTTGTCATTTGTCATTTCTAGCTGCACGATCAGTCTGTGTCACTGCCAATGCCTATGGGATCATATGCCTCTGAATGCAATCAGTGGCTCCGCTGATCTCTATACTATCATGAAAAGATCACCATCATTTTTTTTCCTGTCCATGTGAAACAATTGCACTTCCATAATTCCATTTGTTGACCCACAATCTGTAAATATTTAATCGAGGATGAGTTCTGTTTCTTTTAACATCTTATTAATACTTTCCTCCAATTACCCTAGGTTGTATTATGTGCACCAAAATAGAATAGTATATATGCGGGTTGCAGAGACCTGGATATTGGGTTTTGTTGATGGATGTCAGAAGGGGAGTCAAGAATCTATGTTAAATTAGCAAACGTATTTTTTATGCGCTAGATACTGAAATAAGGTGTTTTCGCTGTAAAGGGTCTCTGAATTCATTCTTGTCTGTAGCATGGGAACTCCTGAACTGGGGTGCATTGCTTAATCTAAAGAACATTATGTGATACCATTTCTACATGCTTAGCTATTTCTATCTGTTTATTAAGACATCAAGTTTGCATATACCTGTTGTTTCACTTGTCAGGCAAAAAATTGAGTAGCTGTTGGTCTGATAAATATACCTGTGATGAACAAATTGGTGTTCATCCTTGCAGACATGTTTTTCTGAACTCAGCTTGCAGACATGTTTTTCAGAAATATAAGCTTTAAATTGTCTTGTTGGTTCATACAGAGTACATTTTCAGTAGGTCTGTACAGATTCAATGAATCTGAATATGAATTGTGCTTGTCGCATTGTGTTTCATATTCAGCTCGGTTGTGCTTCCGCCTCTGCATTGTACCTACAGTATGCATCTCCTTGTCCCTTTTCCTTTTGGGAAGATGAGGCAATGAACATTGCTTCAGCTCAGTATGCGTTGCATACTCCCCTCTGTACCTGCAGCTACTGCAGTGCCGAGACTCCACTTTGAATGTACACTAGAGCAAAAGTGACTGATAACGTATTGAAAAGTGAATGTAATGAGCAGAGATTTGGAACAACAGTCATCTTTCATTGATCTTAGTGATTATATACAAGTATAGGGACGCGTCGTCACGGACGCCGTACGGACGTCGTACGGACGCGACACCGAACCGGTGAAAGTTAACTGACGAAGGGGAGTGCTAACTGCTAACACTAATTAACTTCTAATCCTTTGATAAGATCGATAGTGAAGAGGTGTCTCATGCGCCAACGGACATCGTTTCACAACAGCGACGAAAACACGCGACCCGGCCGCACTTGCGACCCCGCCGGCGCGGCGGCGGGCGCTTAGGCAACATGGCGGCGCCAGGCGGCGGAAGAAAGGCCAAGTTGCCGAGTCCGGATGCTGCACGGCGGATCCGGTCCCTCCGGCGACGGGGAAGGACCAGCGGATCAGCTGCGGCGATCCACAAACCACTCGTGGAATTACAAGAACGAATTTACGAACCCTAGAACCCTAGAACCACGAACCGTAAAACGACCGAGGAGTTGTTGATTTTTTTAAATCCAACTAACTATAGACATGTTTATGAAGTTACCGTTTTGTCCTTGATCAAAAAAAAAAATTACAAGAATGCAATTACAGTCTAGTGCTAATCTCCACGTTGGTGGGAGGCAATGGAAGGTAATTTTTGCTCTTATGGCCCACCGTCATAGACACAACAGGGAGGCAATTTTTGCCTCCGTATTGTTGCCTCCCTGTTGCCTCCTACCTTTATAGCCGTCCGATCGGCCGCTCTCGTCGATTTGATCCATTGAATTTTTCCCCAATTATTATAGAAAATTTCTAGTCACTAACTCATCTTCGCGAGCTGTAATCTACACTAACCGATCAAACACAAGACTTGTGAAAGCGTGAGTCAGAGCTGCTACTCCAGATCAAGCGTGAGTCTTTTTTTTTTTTTTTTTTTTTTGTGGCGACAAGCAAGCGCGAGTCTCTGTCATCCGTGACAACGGCAGAATTTATCACGATTCAAGAATATGAAGCTTTTTGCGACGTATCTGCAAGGTTGGAACAGAGACACGAATTGCCGTGTTTTGACCGGAACAATTATTGTGTCTCAGTCTTCCGTGACAACGGCAGAATTTATCATGGCTTGGAAAAAACTTCAAGCACAAATTTCTGGCTATACGTGAGACAAGGGCTGAGACTTTTTTTCAGTTTTCTGCCTCTGCTCACTCGTTAAGTACCCACCGGACACTCCTCCATATCCACCGCAGCAGCGGCCCAACACATGGCAACGCTTCGCTACGTTTGTGCCTGCCTCTTGCTTGTGTTAGCAGCATGTCTCCAGCACTACCCCATGTCCTCCGCGCATTCCCATACGGCGAACGAAGCAGAGCTGCTCCTCCAGATGAAGCACGCGTGGGGCGACCCGCCCGTGCTCGCGGCGTGGAATCGGAGCGCCGCCACCTCGCCCGCGGGCGCACACTGCCGCTGGCCATACGTGAGCTGCGACTCGGTCGGCCGCATCACTAGCCTCGACCTTTCCAGGAACGACCTCACGGGGCCTGTCCCAGATGTTATTGGCTCCATCTCCAACCTCAAACACCTTGACCTCTTCGGCAACAACCTCATAGGGCCTGTCCCAGATGCCTTCGGCTCCCTTTCCAACCTCCAATACCTCGATCTTTCCTCCAACAACCTCACAGGGCCTATCCCAGATGCCTTCGGCTCCCTCTCCAGCCTCGAATACCTCGACCTTTCCCACAACAACCTCATGGGGCCTGTCCCAGATGCCTTTGGCTCCCTCTCCAGCCTCGAATACCTCAACCTCGCCATCAACAACCTCAAGGGGCCTGTCCCAGATGCCTTTGGCTCCCTCTCCAGCCTCGGATACCTCAACCTCGCCAGCAACAACCTCAAGGGGACTGTCCCAGATGTCTTTGGCTCCCTCTCCAGCCTCGAATACCTTGACCTCTCCCACAACAACACCAGTGGCATGTTTCCAAGAGCACTCTATCGCTGCAGATCACTCTGGTACCTTGACCTATCCTACAACTACCTCGAAGGGAAGCTCCCTTATAACATCGGCTATGGCCTTGGAACAAACCTGAGCACGTTGTGTCTCGACTCCAACAGGTTCAGCGGCAGCATCCCAATAGCGCTTGGCGAGCTAACAAGCCTTCGGGCGTTGTGGCTTTGGGACAACCTGTTCGACCCTGGCGAGTTGCCGGTATCGTTCATCAACCTGACCCACCTAGTCAGCCTTGATGCAGTGAACTGCAGCCTCGTGGGTGCCTTCCCGAATTAGCTGACACAGATGATGCAGTTGGAGGAGTTGTATCTCGGAAACAACTTGTTGCAAGGAGCCATACCTCCGGCGATCTGGGGACTCAAGAACCTACAAATCTTGATTCTGAACAATAACAACTTCACTGGCAACATGGTGATTGATGGTTTTGCTGCCATCAGCTTGACAACAATCAACTTGTCACAAAATAAGCTAACTGGAGCTATCCCGGAAGTCTTCGGATGCTTGAAGAACCTCACAGATTTGATTCTCGATAGCAACAAATTTTCAGGTGAGATACCTATGAGCATCAGCCACTTGTCGTCACTAGACTCCTTGTTGCTTAGCAATAACATGCTTACCGGTAGGATCCCCGAGGGGATATGCACGGGTGGTCAATTATCGGAGCTCTCAGCCTCAGGCAACCGCTTGAACGGCTCCATCCCGATAGGCCTCTGCAATTGTGCCAGCCTGTGGGATTTAGAACTTGGTGATAATCAGCTTTCAGGAGAAATCCCAGAGGGGTTATGCGTTGGAAACAATCTTTGGCGTCTCAACGTCTCGAGCAATAGCATGAACGCCTCCATCCCAATTGACCTCGCCGGCTGTGTCACTTTGGAAATACTTGACCTAAGCAATAACCAACTCTCCGGTGAAATACCAACAAATTTTGGCTATGGCACGCCACAGCTACAGACGCTGAACCTAGCGAACAACAATCTCTCTGGATGGATCAGTTAAGTCAATTTGTAGGACTCAACCTGAAGTGACCCGGCAACATTCCACACCGCCGCCGCGCACTACTTGACCCGGCAAACAAATGTTTTACATGCTTGTCATAGCCGAAGCATAAATAATGACTTACTTTCAGGAGGAAACTTAGAAAAGTTTAAACCCCTTGTTGTAATAATGTTTTTGAGGAGGAAACTTAGAAAAGTTTAAACCCCTTGTTGTAATAATGTTTTGAAGCATATTATAAATTAGTTCAGTCCAGTCTATGATTACTGCCTTCCATTTTGAGGACCCCGGGCTTTCAAATTGGTGTAAGATTTAATAAACACCATACGGAGGTAATCACCATTTTGCATTACTGTTGTACCGCATGCAGTGCAGGGTCATCATCAATCGAAATCCATTCAAAGCACCCCCCTTTTTTTTTTGCGTCATTGGCAGCAGTATTGATGTACGGCCTTGTTTACTTCTCCCTACAATTTTCAAGGTTTTCCACTCTCTCCACCACATCAATTTTTGGACACATTTATGAAACATTAAATGTTGGTGAAATAAAGAACTAATTGTATAGATTAGTTGTAAATCACGAGACGAATCTATTGAGCCTAGTTAGTCCATGATTGGACAATATCTGTCAAATACAAACGAAAATGCTACATGAGTTCAAGTGCAAAAAAATTTATCTAAACAAAGCCAGGGCTTTGTTTTGCTTTTCATTTTGTTCCATGGTCCCTAGTTTGATCTGTCAGACAAGAGCAGCATGTTATGCTCAAAAAAAAAAAAAAAAAAAAAAAAAACAAGAGCAGCATGTTATTATCGTACCACCAAGGTTACTATGCTGCTGGTTAGTGTTGAGGACGCAGTACTCGAAGAAAGTGACGCTGCGACCTCCGCAACTCCTTTGTACTTAAGCAGATATCTACGCTTATAACCGCCAATTAGTCACTAATTCATCTTCGCAAGTGGTGAAATATTATGGATTCGGCTTCACGGTAGCAATTTTTCGTTTGTATATAGTAATTATTATCCCACCATAGACTAACTAGACTTAAAAGATTTCTCTTGCACTTTTCAGTCAAATTATTAAAATTAGTTATTTTTTACCTACATTTAATGTGCCTTGCATGTGTAAAAAAATTGATGTGATGGATACTGTAGAACTTTTTAGGTTCACTTTTTACCATCTAAACAGGGCCTGATCAAACACAATAATTCCTCGGCACGCCGCCCAGTACGAAAAAACAAATGAGAAAGAGGGAGACAGTGTGGAACCGGAGCAGAGTACTGAAGGAACAAGGCAAGGGAGCCGTTTCACAGAGCCGTTTCGCATGTGCATGCCGACTAAGATTCCACGGTGGTGAGCAGGACGGAGGGAGTACTGCCTCCGTATAGGAAAGTTTAGGATGGTAACATGGTTTTCAAAGCATAATTTTAACTTTTATTTTCTGTAAAAATATTTATTGGAAAGTCATATATGTATATTTTTATAAGAGTAATTTTCAAGACAAATCTATTGATATGATTTTCACATTTCTAAACTGAACCACTTAAAAGCTATTTATATGATATATATTCTCAAAGTTTAACCCAAACCTTATCCATATCTTAAAATTTATTTTCACATTTTCCTTTATAGAGAAACTCAGGTTTCATAAAACATTATTAGTTTCCATTGCTCGTCTCAAAAGTCTCAAGCACACTATAAACAACACCTCAAGGCGCATGTTGTCATCAGCTTTTACAGGAGCAAGCTAGTAATTGGAGGAAGATTGAGGATACATCCGTTAAAGAAACAGTTCAGTAATTAGTGTTACTATACTACGATATAAATATGGTGATAAGTCAAAAATTCTACATTGCTGTACTGCAGTGCATGTCATCAACCAATTCAAATCAGTTCAACTAGTGTTTTGCTTCTTGTCAGTATTAAGCATATAATGGCTGGAAAAGACCCCAGAAACAGTTGAGAAAACATTGTCAACATTTTCATATCAGCAACATATATTACCATGTTGATAGATTTGTGGCCACTTGGTTTTCCATAGACGTGATGCCTTGCATACACGTAAGTAGTGTTCTGATCATCACAGGAATAGTTTTAACGTGTGACTGGTGTAGACTCTGTTAACATAAGTGTTTATCGCTTTTAATTCTGCTTTGGCACAGGAAAATCTGCAGTAACATGTTTTGAAAGCTACTGAATTACTCGCTTTCACAGTGTGGCTGTCGCTATGTCAGTCAGGTCACCTGGCCGTCTCCATTATCCACCACGGCACCACACTGGCCAAGACATGGCAACACCTCGCCGCTACCGTGCTTGGCTTGCTGCCTCGAGGTTGTGCTAGTACCATGCCCAAGAAACAAGATTGTCACAAAAAGAATTTTATATAAACAGCAGGAATTTCCCTGGTTTTACAGAAGGCATTAAGCATATAGGGGCTTCAGACTCCAGAAACAGTTGAGAACAGAGTAAGCAGAACACTGCCTACGTACAGGCACAATCAAAACCAGTAAATGCTTCTTCTAAAAAAAGGTAAATTAAACAGTTGTGAAGCTCGATGAGAACCAAAGCAAGTCTTCATCCCTTTATTTCTTGCAACTCTTCACTTCAGTGAGACTAGCAGTTCGTCATCCATCCAGACAGCCAACCTTTGATTTCAGAGAGTTGATTTCTAACAGAAGCCCTCAACAACTATTGCCATTTTCTGCAAGAATTAAAAAGAATAAAAAAAACTGGTGCAGACAGTCTAGGTAACTTGTTTTCTCTAGACATTTTATATCTAAGCGCGCAGGTTACAAGAGCCGAGAGAGACACCTTCAAGTCATAGGTTTACAGCTAGCACACCCTGTTGTCATTCATTGGTGTGTTTCTTCTTTGCATAGTTGCAGTGCATCTAGCTTTTCTATCGTCGTATGTTCTCACTGTTATTCTCTACTGTTTGAAATCAGGTACAGCGGGGAGGATTCGTGTTTCAGCCGTCGGAGATCGACTACCACTTTCCAAGTCTCTGTTAAAGGAGGTGACCGACTTTATCAGTCACCAGATCTCCGGCGACTGACTCCGGTCGTCTCCAAGTCTCCGGTGGTTGTTAGAAAGATGGATTATTATATCATGGCCAGAAAATGACCCAGCTGAAAGCACCCCCACTTCCTACCTCCACCAAGGCCGTCAAGAGATGGCAACTCCATGCCACAGCCGAGCGTACGTCTACCCTTACCACCTCCTCGTGCCTATTCTAGCCTGCTGCCTTCTGCAGTGTGCAGCGGTGCAGTCCGGACCACCGGCGGACGAGGCCGAGCTGCTCCTCCAGATGAAGCGCGCGTGGGGCGACCCGCCGGTGCTCGCCGCATGGAATTGGAGCGCCTCCACCTCACCCGCGGGCGCACTGCCGCTGGCCATACGTGGGCTGCGACTCGGTCGGCTACGTCACCAGCCTCAACCCTTTCCCGCAACGGCCTCACGGGCCATGTCCCTGATGCCGTTGGCAGCCTCTCCAACCTCCAATACCTCGACCTCTCCGGCAACAACATCGCCGGTGTGTTCCCAACGATACTCTACCGTTGCAGATCGCTCCAGCACCTCGACCTGTCCGACAACGACCTCGAAGGGGAGCTCCCTGATGACATCGGCGAAGGCCTTGGAACAAACCTAAGCATGTTGTATCTCGACTCCAACAGGTTCAACGGCAGCATCCAGATAGCGCTTGGCGAGCTAACAAGCCTTCGGTCGTTGTGGCTTGGGGACAACTCGTTCGACCCAGGCGAGCTACCGGCATCATTCATGAACCTGACTCACCTAGCCAGCCTTTATGCAGGGAGCTGCAACCTGGTGGGTGCCTTCCCGAGTTACCTGACAAAGATGATGCATTTGGAGGAACTGTATCTCATGAGAAACTCGTTGATTGGAGCCATACCGCCAGGAATCTGGGGCCTCAAGAACCTGCAGCTCTTGGAGGTGTATAGTAACAACCTCACTGGCAACGTGGTGATTGATGGTTTTGCTGCCATCAGCTTGGCAAGAATAGACTTGTCACAAAAAACAAGCTAACAGGAACCATCCCGGAAGTCTTCGGACGATTGAAGTACCTCTCATTTTTGGATCTGTCTACCAACAACTTCTCAGGTGAGATACCTGTGAGCATTGCCCAGTTGCCGTCACTAGAGCTGTTGGACTTGAGCAATAACATGCTTACCGGTGAGCTCCCGCCAGAGCTTGGAAAGCATAATGTGCTAGGCTTAGCTGAGGTTAGGCTTGATGCCAACGATCTCACCGGCAGGATTCCAGAGGGGATATGCGTGGGCGGTTCATTACAGCTCCTCACAGCCTCAAGCAACCGCTTGAATAGCTCCATCCCAGTAGGCCTCGCCAATTGTCCCACCCTGAGGGTTTTAAAACTTAGCTATAATCAGCTTTCTAGGGAGATCCCAGTGGGGTTATGTCTTGGAACCTACAACCTCGAGCATCTCAACGTCTCGAGCAGTAGCTACTACCTCAAGGAACTCAACGTCTCCAACAATAGCATAAACGGCTCCATCCCAACTGACCTCGCCGACTGTCCCACTCTGCAAATACTTGACCTAAGCAATAACCAGCTCTCTGGTGAGATACCAACAAATTTTGGCTATGGCACTCCACATCTACAGACGCTGAACCTAGCGAATAACAATCTCTCTGGATGGATTAGTTAAGTAAATTTGCAGGACACAACCTGAAGCGAGCCAACAACTTTCCACGCAATGATGTACGCTGCAGCAAGCAACTGAATGGGCAGGCCTCCCACCAGCACAAATGTTTTACATGTCTGTCATAGCCCAACCATAAATAATAGCTTCGTTTCAAGAGGAAACCCAAAAGTTCAAATCTAGGTTTTTTCTACCGGTAGAAAAAAAATATCGGCACTTGCCGATAAATGCGATATTTCGGAAATTTCAGAAATATCGGGTCAAATTAAACAAATTCAAAATGCGTTTTTGAAAAATTTGGCATCATCTCACTAGAAAAACTCCCAAATCCATCTTCCATCATAAATTTATATAACATGAATGAAACAACACAATATATCACATATGTTGTGCAGGTGATAATGCAACGGGCTCACGGTGGGCAACTTGCACAAATATTCAAGTATCATCGAATGTGTTAGTGAGAAAATTAAATAGATTTGAAAAAAATATAAGTCTTTATTAAGACTAGAGAATATGCAAATTTTCGGATGGTTTGGTGTAATTTTTTTGAGTGAAATATGAATTTAGCCGAAAATTTTTAACCGATATAAAAATTTTTCGGACCTCACTGAAAAATGCGATATATCGGAAATTTCGGCGATATTTTGCCGAAAAAAATTTAACAGGTTCAAATTCCTCGTTGTAATGTCATGAAGGATATTATAAACTTCAGTGTGGTCTATGAATTGCCTTTCATTTTCAGGACCTAGGCTCCCAAATTAGTGTAAGATTTAATATGCATACAAAACACGACACGGAGGAAATCACCATGTGCATTAATGTTGTGCCGCAGTGCAGGTCATCAACCAAAATTCATTCAAATCAAGTGTATCCATTCGGGGCCACTGGTCATAGACGCGATGTCTTGTGTACAGCTAAGCAGTGGTCTGCTGCATCAGTCATGGTTGAAGCTGACTGGCATAATAGTGAAAACTGTGGCGGTCTCTCTTAACAAAGGTAGTTTTTTTTTTTTTTTTTTGCGAAGACTCTTAACAAAGGTAGTTATTGGCTTTGAATTCTACTTTGGCACAGGAATGTGGTGCTTGAGAATATTAGCAGTCCCCTGCTAATCTGCATGTAGAATATTTTGCAAGCTTCTTCCACGGGTTCCGTCTCCATCAACCATCGGCGCTCTGACCGGACCAATTTTTGTGTTTGAGCCTCGGGTCACACCTGCAGAATTCTGGAAATTTGCTCTCTGACTCATTCATGCTACTTAATGCATTTGTTCCGATTGCAGCCGGGGCTGTAAAAGCACCTTCTGTAGAGATGAAGAGGCAGTAAACTCACATGATACTGGCATAATTCAGCAAACAATTGCTTCCTTTTGTCCGGTTTCTGGTGGTTGTCTCTTCATCTTGGAAATCAACCACACAGATCTTAAGAGTATGATCCAACGTACTGCCATCATCTCTCTTTTTTAGTGAAAGATCTTTCCCTGCTTTTATAAAAGGCACTAAAGCGTATAATGGCTTACGGACTCCAGATTCCAAGAACATCTAACAGAGTGAACTAGAAACAGTAGACCGGGGGCTGGACGGCTTTCCCGTGGCCTTGGCGCTCACGGGAAAGGCTCTAATCTCCACGGGAAACACTTTCCCCGTGAGTTCGTCACGGGAAAGAGGGGGTTCGAGAAAGGGCCTTTCCCGTGAGCCGGAGGTGGGGCTCACGGGGTTAGCCTTTCCCGTGTACCCCTTTGGCTCACGGGGAAAGACCCTAACGGGGGGCGTTTGGGGTGCACGGAAAGGTATGACCTAAATGGCATTTTGCCGCCCTTTCCCGTGAGCCACCCCGTTACGGCTCACGGGAAAGGCATGACCTAAACGGTGTTTTGCCGCCCTTTCCCGTGAGTCCTAACAGACTAGCTCATGGGAAAGGCGCCCTCTTTGCCGTGAGCATAGGGCCTGCTCACGGTAAAGTTATGGTCGATTTGCTGTGAGCAGGCCCTATGCTCACGGTAAAGAATTTTGTTTTGTTCCAGTTCATATTTGCCACATATATATTGCATATAAACACATATATATCACAGATTGCATATATATCACATATATAGCACAATAATCCACAAATAGCACTTATATTACATAAAACCCAAGAGTCACAAGTTCACAAGCTCAACCATAAGGGTGCAACCACAAGTTCAAGTACACAAGTTCTTCACCTAAATCATCAACTTCACGGCCAACCCGGCCAGCCCTCCACACCTCGTTCCCAAAGGTCTGTAGGAGTTTGGTTCGGAGATGGGTTCGAGGCATGAAATTGAATCTGCAAGTAGGTAAAGATATTACATTTGTGAGACAAAATTCAAGGTAGAATTCTGTTAACATGAAAAAAAAAAAGATAAATTGTTAGAAATTTCGGCAACACCTCCCCCGCACAGAGGGGTTTTCAAAACCTGCAACAAAACAATGGCTCGATGACCGACAACCACATGTCCACATGCACATCTCATGGTGCATTCAAAACTCCAGATCATTTCCATTCACATTCATATATGCATATTTGGAGTTAAGTTAGACAAACTCACGGGAGAGCTTCTATATGCATATTTGAAGTTAAGTTAGACAAACTCACGGGAGAGCTTCCAATTGGTGGAGGGAAGATTGGCGGTTGACCGAAGACGGGCGGTGGACCGAAGAACAGCGGTGGAGCGAAGGACATCTGTGGCGGCGGCTCTTCACCAACCTTGCCTCCAATATGCACGATGTACGCTAGGAGAGCTTCCAAGTTACGTCTGTCCACCTCAGCCCTGCATCTGTCCGCCTCGGCCCTCGCTCGCTCCCGCCTCAGCCTCTTCCCGGAGCCTCTTATGTTCCTCTATCCAGGCCTATTTCAACACAAAGTTAGATCCTAGAGAAACATAATGTAAAGATAAATCAACCTTGAATAAAAATAAATAAATTACCTTGAGTCGGGAGACCGTAGCCTGGTATGTGGTAGGGCACTCGCATATGGCCGGGCCCCCCGAGCTTTTGCTCCTTGATCGTAGGTCAGAGAGTTTTGAAGTGGTTGTCGGGTTGATGACGTTGTCGCCCATCCAGTACCACCCGTGCTTCTTCCCTCCTCCGGCCATCATGACGATGTTTCCATCAATGTTGTGGCCGCGAGGATCAAAGCCTTCCCCCCAAGACCTCCCTCGTTGTTTCTGTGTACTGAGTGAGGTGGGTGTAGGCGGTCGGGTTGGTGTAGCCCTCGGGCGGAGCCTCAGGGTTGTAGACGACCGCGGGATCCTTCGCCTTGCCTATGTGGGAGCAAGCAAAGGCCTCGAGCATGCTTAGTGGCACGCCATGTGCCTGCTCCTGTGTCATAAAAAAGGTAGGATGGTTAAACTAAGGTATTTAAAGTATTTAAAGTTGCGCATCGAAAAATAAGAATTGGATAAGTCTTATATATCTTCTTTGCGTAGGCCGCGAGACTAAGGTTGCCTTGATGGTGTGGTACACCTGGCATCAAGGCACGCCGCTCCCGGTGGTCGTTGTGGATCTTCTCCCAATCTATATGGACCCACTTCTCCAACTGCAACTCCCAGGACCGCGTATGGTTCAAGCACCAACACGTAATCATCTACAGGACACCAAGTATAAAACATATTAGAATATTAAATTAAACATACTTAAACTTAGTATGAACGTTCATTATTTATCAGCATGTATTGTTCTCTCGGGTCGATTCTTCTCACGCATGTCCTCCTTGTTGAGCCTACGGCCTAGGACTTGCCCGTAGTATGTCTTGATGGCCAAGAGGCGTGCCTTGTGCCACATGTCCTCGACACCAATTTGAAACAGGCAGCTGTCACCACTTCTTCCGCCCCGAGTTTGGTATCCCTTTGGCAATTGAAGTAATCCTACACAAACAAGCAATGTATTTAGTCATTTTTTCAAAAAAAAAAAAAAATGCGATATATTTGTTCATTTGTAGTGTGACATAGACTCACCCACAACTCTTTTTACCACACACACTCCCTTGTTTGCAAAAAGTCTGCCACTCACATCATAATTATCTTTAAAATTGAGGTACTGGTGAAACGATGTGACAGGCTGCTCTTGTCCCGCAACGGTGACTTTGCCAGGGTAGTTCTTCCTAACCAAAAGAACAAGAATGCCATCGGGAAGGTGGCCTTTCATCGAGTTAGCCGTAACAACAAAAGACTTGCCCAAGAGAAAAAACGAATACTTATTAGTTCCTATTGTGATTTTCAACCTAACAAATGAGAAATTAGTGCTAAAATGTAAAATAAATTACCTTGGAGGACTCGGCATAATGGTCGGACGTTGGTGCTGATGAAGAATGGGTGGAAGTGTGGAGGGACCTCGCAAGTAGACACGCGGAGCGAGGGGACCCTAGCTCACGGCAAAGGGGTGTCCTTTGCCCGAGGCCTGCATAAGGCGGCGGCAAAGGCGCCTCACGCGAAAAGCATTTCCCATGGGCTGGACGGAGGCTCACGGGAAAGGCGACGGGGCACCGACGGTCCCCGTCGTGCCCTTTCCCGTGAGCGGGGGCCTCACGGGAAAGGAGGAGGGGTCTTTCCCGTGAGCAAGCCCTCACAAGAAAGGCTCCGCCTTGCCTGCTCACGGGAAGAGAGGCCTTTCCCGTACGTGAGCACCTGCATCTAGCTCATGGGAAAGAATTTACCCACGGGAACGTCCCTGTTTCCGATAGTGAGACACTCTGGGATGGATCCTCAAAAGCAAACTGCTATACGTACAGCACAACCAAAAACACTTGATAAGATCAGAACCAAAGCGAGTGCGTCTTCATCAGCTCTTCATCCTTCTCTTGATTATTCACTTCAATGAGAATGATACGGACAATTTGTCATCCATCCAAAATGGAGAAAGCCAGCCTTTGAATTCATAGAGTCGATTTCTAACTGAGGCCCTCAGCGACAACTGCCATTTCTGGATTAAAAAGAAATTTTGACCAAAACTTGAGAAAATAAGCCGAACTGACGAAAGAGAGCACTGTCATTCATTCATGTGTTTTTTTTTTTTTTTTTTTTTTTTTTGAGGGATGTGTTTTTTTTTTTTTTTTTTTTGGTTGCATTGCATCTTGTTTAGTCGTCGACACTGTTATTCTCTACTGTTGCAGCAAAGACAAATCAGGTACTGGAAGAAAGGTACAGCAAACTGACTAGTGCCAGTTCAAAGTCTCCGGTGAGGCGGTGACCGACCTGCGACTCGGTCGACCGTCCAAATCGATCTACCGACGACCGTCTCTAAGTCTCCGGTGGTCAGGTCAGTCGTTGGAAAGAGTATTATATCATGTCCTGAAAATGATCCAACTGAACGCGCACCCCACTCCCTTCTGCGTCCACCGCGCGGTCACCAAGAAATAGAGAGATGACAATGGCAACTCCATACCGACGACAAGCCTACGTGTATGTTTCCCACCTCCTCCTGCTTATGCTAGCCACCTGCCTCTGCTGGTGCGCAGCGGCGCAGTCCGGACCGCTGGTGGACGAGGCCGAGCTGCTTCTCCAGATGAAGCATGCGTGGGGCGACCCGCCCGTGCTCGCGGCATGGAACCGGAGCGCCGCCACCTCGGCCGCCGGCTCGCACTGCTGGTGGCCATATGTGGGGTGCGACGCGGCCGGCCGTGTCAAGAGGCTTGCCCTCGCCGGCCTTCTTGATATCACGGGATCCATCCCAGACGCCGTTGGCGGCCTCTCTGCCCTCGCATGGCTTGACCTCTCCTACAACAACATCAACGGCGTATTTCCGACGGTGCTCTACCGCTGCAGATCGCTGCAGTACCTCAACTTGTCCTACAACTACCTCGAAGGGGAGCTCCCTGATGACATTGGATATGGCCTCGGGGCAAACCTGAGCACGCTGGATCTCGGCCTCAACATGTTTAACGGAAGCATCCCGGCTTCTTTCTCCAGACTACGGAAGCTTCGTCACCTAGTGTTGACCTACAACAGGCTCACTGGCGCTATCCCGGCGGAGCTTGGTGAGCTAACAAGCCTTCAGACGTTGTGGCTGCTGGAGAACTCGTTCGACGCAGGCGAGCTACCAGGGTCGTTCAAGAACCTAACCCAACTAGTCAGCCTTGACGCAGGGAGCTGCAAGCTCGTAGGTGCCTTCCCGAGCTACCTGACAAAGATGTTGCAGTTAGAGGAACTGGATCTCACGGACAACTCGTTGATGGGAATCATACCTCCGGGGATATGGGGCCTCAAGAAGCTGCGGGTCTTCGAAGTGCAGAGCAACAACCTCAGTGGCAACGTGATGGTTGATGGCTTTGCTGCCACCAGCTTGACAACAATTGACTTGTCATACAACAACTTAACTGGAACCATCCCCGAAGTCTTTGGCCGCTCGAAGAATCTCACAAGTCTGTTGCTCTCTAGAAACAACTTCTTTGGTGAGATACCTGTGAGCATCGGTTGCTTGCCATCATTGACGACACTCCACCTCAGCAACAATAACTTAACTGGTGAGATACCAGCGAATATCGGCCAATTGCCCTCATTGACAGAATTGTCGTTGTATAGTAACCGTCTTACAGGCACACTCCCACGGGAGCTCGGTAAGCACTCGTCGGCCTTGTCTTACATTTCAGTTGATCACAACATGCTCACCGGTGGGATCCCAGAGTGGCTATGTGCCAGAGGCCAACTCCAACACTTCAATGCTAGCAACAACAACTTCAGTGGCTCCATCCCAACGGGCCTCCTCACTAATTGTGTCACTCTTCGAGAACTTGATCTAAGCAGTAACCAGCTCTATGGCAATGTGCCAAAGGCTCTGTGGACAGCGATACATGCTGATCATGTGATTGTGAACTTACGGAATAACCAGCTTACTGGGAGTCTCCCTGATACGATTTCTAGCGACCTTATGTCGCTAGACATAGGGAACAATCAGTTTGTCGGGACAATTCCGGCGGTCGCTACTGGGCTTGAGTACTTCATTGCTGATAACAACCAATTTTTTGGTGATATACCAGTAAATTTGGGCTATGGCATGCCACTGCTGCAGACACTGAACCTAGCCAATAACAAACTCTCCGGCAGGATATGTAATTTGGGCTATGGCATGCCAATGCTGCAGACACTGAACCTGGCCAATAACAAACTCTCCGGGAGGATATGTTAAGCTGGACGACTAAGCCTAAACAGTGACCAAACAATCTAGAGTGGATTAGTATTTTTTTAGTGGATCAGTATGTAAAATTAAATAGTACGAGCATGTGTTCCAAGATTGATAAGCTATAGTTTTCTTGAAGCTGGTAATAACTTAGGGTCCGTTTGGAAGCGCTCCACGGAACAATTCTCGGGGAGAATCACTCCATGGTTGTCAAAGGCAATTTTTAGTAAGAACTGATTCTCTGCTAATTTTGTGAAGTGATTCTATGAAAGGAACTAAGAGGTTGAGGGCTGAAAAAGTAGCTTCTTGTCGATACGGGACCCCATGGAGTTCCCCACTGAGACATCTTGACAATGGAGTTGTGGAAGCAAAAGCTACGTTGATTCCGAGAAGAACTAAGACAGACCTAGCCAGAATTTGTATGGAAAGTACCTCTTGAATACTACTCGGGAGATCTTCTTATCGGACTAGGACTAGAATAACCCCTCAGCTCTCCTCCTCCTCTGTATAAGGTGCAGCTGAGGGGCACCCCTTGTAACAACGAACAATACGATACGATCAAACCAACGCAAAAGGCTCACACCGAACTAGAAGTAAAGGCTGTTACTCGATCACGAGAGCCCGAACCAATATAAAATTGACTGTCTCTTACATTCACCGTCGAGTTCCTGAGTTTATCGAAGTCTGAACAACTGTCCCACACCCCATGGCAAGCTATCGGTGGTGAAACATCAACACTTCTCCTGATTCTTTGGAGTGCTTCTTCATCCTGGTTTTAAGAGTTTATGCTAAAGAATCAATCAGAATCACTTTCAGCTATAGAATCAGTTCACTACAGAATCAGAGAGCACAACTTTTTCAAATGGATCCTTACAAAAATTGGGTAGCTGTTTGTCATCCATGCCTTTATGGCGGTGTTTGTGTGGTAAAAAAAAAAAAAAAAAAAAAAATTGGAATGCAAAAGGTTATTATCGAAACATGTTTCATTCATACATACTCTCTCCATCCCAGATTAAAAGACATATTCTTTGACAGAATTTGATCACTCCTCTTATTTGAAATTTGTGTAAAATATCACTTCTCTTCTATGGCTTGCCTTATTAATAAAAGTTCTTTAAGGATGACTTAAATTTGACTATGTTTGCACAATTCTTTTTTTTAACAAGTTAAGTGATCAAACTTAGGGTACAAAAAATAGTCGAATGTCTTACAATTTTGGACAAAGTAGTATGTAACAATATATAATCACGTCGTTGGAGACATATCTGATAGAATGTAAAATAAAAAAGAACATTAAGGAGTCCAGTTCCCCTAATTGGGGGAAGATTGAATATGTGTATCCAAAATGACACAGAATCCATTTGCACTGAAGTTATTACTGCAATATAGATGATGATAATGTCCACGCTCATTTTGTTTAATTATTTGAGCAGAGAAATTCAGTCAGTCTCCGCCTCTGGTGACAGTTGGAAAGCAACTCCAAGCCTGACCTGACGACGACTTTTCGTTCTTCGTAACATGATGGGCGTACAAGCCCATCTCCACCGTACCGTAGTAAGTTTTTTTGCGATGTACTTGCAAGGCTGGAATAGACTAATAGAGACACGAATTGCCGTGTTTTGATGGGAACAATTATTGTGTTTTCAGTCTTCCGTGACAACGGCAGAATTTATCAAGGCTTGGAAAAAGACTCCAAGCACAAATTTCTGGCTATACGTGAGTCAAGGACCGAGATTTTTTCAGTGTTTTGCCTCTGCTCGCTTGTTAAGTACGAACCGAACTCCCCGGCGTCTCCACCGCAGCGCAGCGGCCCAAGACATGGCGACGCCTCGCCACGTTTGTGCCTATTGCCTCTTGCTTGTGCTAGCAGCATGTCTCCAGCACCACCGCATGTCCGCGCATCCCCATACGGTGAACGAAGCAGAGCTGCTCCTCCAGATGAAGCGCGTGTGGGGTGACCCGGCCGTGCTCGCGGCATGGAATCGGAGCGCCAACTCGTCCCCAGGCAAGCACTGCCGCTGGCCATATGTAAGATGCGACTCGGTTGGCCACGTCATCAGCCTCATCCTCGTCAACATCAACATCACGGGGCCCCTTCCGGATGCTGGCCTCAACCGCCTCGAACACCTCGACCTTTCCTTGAACCACCTCAGAGGGCCTATTCCATATGCCATTGGCTCTATCTCCAACCTCAAACACCTCGACATTTCTGACAACGACCTCACGGGGCCTATCACAGATGTCATTGGCTCCATCTCCAACCTCAAACACGTCAACCTTTCCTCCAACAACCTCATGGGTCCTATCCCAGATGCCTTTGGCTCCCTCTCCAGCCTCCAACGCCTCGACCTCTCCCACAACAGTATCACTGGAATGTTTCCGCCAGCACTCTACCGCTGCAGATCGCTCCAGTACCTCGACCTGTCCCACAACTACCTTGAAGGAGAGCTGCCTGATGACATCGGCCAAGGACTTGGAACAAACCTGAGCACGCTGTCTCTGAGCTTCAACTGGTTCAACGGCAGCATCCCGATAGCGCTTGGCGAGCTAACAAGCCTACGGACGTTGTCCCTTGGGTGGAACATGTTCGACCCAGGCGAGCTGCCATCATTCATCAACCTGACCCACCTAGTCAGCCTTGATGCAGGGGCGCTGCAACCTCATAGGTGCCTTCCCAAATTACCTGACAAAGATGATGCAGTTGGAGGAACTGTTTCTCGAGGATAACTTCTTGCTAGGAGCTATACCTCTGGCGATCTGGCGACTCAAGAACCTGAAGGTCTTGCATGTGTACAATAACAACCTCAGTGGCAACGTGGTGATTGATGGTTTTGCTGCCACCAGCTTGACAACAATCGAATTGTCACAAAACAAGCTAACTGGGACTATCCCGAAAGTCTTTGGATGCTTGAAGAACCTCACAGAGTTGACGCTCGACCGCAACCACTTTTCAGGTGAGATACCTATAAGCGTTGGTCGGTTGCCGTCACTAATTACCTTATGGCTGTACAATAACATGCTTACCGGCGAGCTCCCACCGGAGCTTGGAAAGCATGCGCCAGGCTTAACTAATGTGATGCTTGATGACAACGATCTCACCGGTACGATCCCAGAGGGGATATGCACGGGAGGTCAATTATGGCACCTCTCAGCCTCAGGCAACCGCTTGAACGGCTCTATCCCAATAGGCCTCAGCAATTGTACCACCCTGTGGGATTTACAACTTAGCGATAATCAGCTTTCTGGAGAGATCCCAAAGGGGTTATGTGTTGGAAACAGCCTCAGGGATCTCAACATCTCCAGGAATAGCATGAACGGCTCCATCCCAACTGACCTCGCCAGTTGTGCCACTCTGCAAATACTTGATCTAAGCAATAACCAGCTCTCCGGTGAGATACCAGCAAATTTTGGCTATGACACGCCACAGCTACGGACGCTGAACCTAGCGAATAACAATCTCTCTGGATGGATCAGTTAAGTCAATTTGCAGGACACAACCTGAAGCGACCCGGCAACTTTCCACATGATTATGTACGCTACAGCAGGCCAGCAAACTAAATGCACGGGCCGTCTAGCACAAATGTTTTACATGCCTGTCGTAGTCCAAGCATAAATAATGACTTCCTGTTAGGAGGAAACTCAGAAAATTTTAAACCCCTTGTTGTGATGTTCTTGAAGCATATTATAAAGTTCAGTCCAGTCTATGATTATTGCCTTTCATTTTGTGGACCCCGGGCCGGGGATTCGTTGAGACAAACAAAGAATTAGTGTGAGATTTAATATGCAAACAAAACACGACACAGAGGAAATCACCATGTGCATTAATGTTGTGCAGCAATGGAGGTTATCAACTAAAAATTCATTCAAATCAATTCACGCCCCAATGTTGATGTAGGGCCGCAATACAGACTTCATTGCGCTTAGCTTTGTTCTATGGTCCTTAGTTTGATCTGTCAGACAAGAGAGCAGCATGGTCGTATCGTACCATGACTATTACTATGCTGCTCTGATGATGAGAGGCTGAAACAGAGTGCTTCCGGCTTACAGCCGCAACTCGAATCAGTGGCCGACCTCCTTCAGGTCCATGGATCGATTCTCGGGGCCACTTGGTTTTTCATAGACGTGTTGTCTTGCGTACAGGTAAGCAGTGGTAAACCTGAATATGTTGTACTTGATACTCTATTGATAGGTTTGATTTGCATAATCACACGCTGCTCCCCCTGACCTGATTGCTAAACGTTTTTTTTTTTTTTTTTTTATGGAGACGACTCCAAATAGTTTTAACAGCTTTTCTTTTGCTTGGACACAATGCCATCAGTGTCCGACGTACAGCAGTTTCAATAAACGCTAAAATATCCACAGAAGAGATTCAACAGGTGCACAAAATAAAATAGGTTATATATTACAACGAAAGCACAAAAGCTTGTCTGAAACCTTTTTTCAGTGAATACATATAGAAAGCACAGAAAATAATTCAAATACAAACTGTGTAGTCTTGTGCAAGTTCTTTAGTGAAGAGGCCTGAATGTCATCTGGCTATGGGCAATGGAACAAGACTCGCCGTGTAGGGAATTATGAAAGTGAATGAACGATCCTTCCCAACAAAATCTAAGTTGCCTGTCCTGGGATCCTTGTACCTCATCTGATTCACAGAAGCCACTTCCTTTGTGGTTCCAGTTGCCATGTCGTGGCGGTGGATATGGTAGAAATACACAATCACCAAGGAATCTTATTGGTTTCCACCCCATCTTTGGTAAATTATTCATCACATAAACACGGTGCCACTGATAATTGTCACCCGATGGCGATTGGCGACAACGTCCAAAAAACTACTTCTGTTGGTAGACGTTGAACTAGGAATAGTTTCCCACCTAGTTCAATAAAATGAAGGGCATGCCTTTCTGATGGCAACACAGGATGAGCTATGAAATCAAACTTTTCCTCTCGTAAATCTAAGCGTACGAAGCCTTGTACCGGTGTTTGTAGGAGCTCCCTCTGGATGTGCCAGTACAGAGACCCCTAGAAGTAGGCAGGCATCATCATTAGAGGGTACGGTGGATCCTCTAGTGTCCTCCAGCATGAACAATGCTGGGCACCGATAGTAAACACTTCCATCGATCCCAACACTGTAAGTCCGCTCATCATAATCTACTGATCGGTAAAAGGAGCAAGCAACCTTGTAAGTGCTGGTACCAAGATCCAGGCCTAGACCAGCAGCTTGCGAATATTGGGTATTTTGGCCCTTGGGCAGTTTGAGGACATCACCTGTGCCTGGGTTGAAAACATATACTAGTAGCTTGGTGTCGGTAGGAAGCAAAACAAGACCGTCACAGTGCATTGGCTTGTAAGCATGCCCGGCGTCACCAGGGAGATCCATTGTGTGCACAAGGCACGCATTGCCATTGCCAAACCTCCTGCCAATGGTAGAAGGGGACCTTGTCAGGGTGCTGGGTCTTGGGCATGGACTTGGCGTCAAATCGTCCATGGAGAAACTGTCCAAAATCCGACAAGAGATATGCTTTGTCAATAGCCACACTCAGTAACGAAGCCGAAGCCGAAGCCAAAACTATTTTTAGGGGCTGAAACCATGGAGATGTTTATTTGCATGAAGATTTAATGGTGAATTTTTGTTTTTGCTACAGTAATTAACCTTGATTTCCTATTTTATGGGGGGGGGGCTAGAGCCCAGCCGCGGGCTCCGTCGCTGGCCACACTGACAACAAATTACCAGAGGACATTAAAGAAGAAGTGCAGATAGGATAGATGGAAGGAGCCACCAGAAGGGGAGCTCTCATGCTAAACGTTCATGCAAGTTACAAGATGGAGAAGAGTGTTGGCAGTATAGGAGCTGTCATTAGAGATTCTACTAGATCCTTTGTAGCAGCAGCTTCATGTTTCATCGATAGAGTGGTGGATGTTGCGATGGCTGAAGCTTTGGCTCTAAGAGAAGGACTGGCAGAACAGATTGGGATAAAACGAATTATGATACACTCAGACAGGTTGGAGGTAGTGGAAACGATGAAGGAGGGTGGTTTATCAGCAACAGCAAGTGCGCCGATCTATGAGGAATGCAATCTTATTTGGCAAGATTTCAGCTCAATCTCCATTGAGCATTGTAATCGTGAAGTTAATCAAGTAGCTCATGAGTTAGCTGAGTAGCTATGCTATCAAAATCAGCTTGTATTTGGGTCATGAACCCCCTAATTTCCTTCTAAAAGCTTTGGTGAACGATATAACTATTTTCCAAAATCAATAAAGTGCGCCGAATTGTCTTCAAAAGAATCAATTTCTGGAGTCGAATAGCCCACTAATCCAAATTAATATGTCTCTTAGTTTGGGCTGCATTTAGCACAACCTCTCTCTTCTGTGCTGCTATTGGCTACTCTAAGTGACACTATTTAATTAGGATTCTCAGCTTAATAAGGGACAACATAGTATTTTATCTTCTTCTTCTTCTTCTTCTTCTTTTTTTTTTTTTTGCTAATGTGTTCTAAAAGTTGTTACTCCTCTATTCCAAATTGTAGTTCATTTTGGCTTTTTAGATACATTGATTTTGCTAAGCACCTAGTTATACACTATGTCTATACATAATTAAATTAAAGTATTTAAAAAAAGCTAAAAGTGAACTATAATTTGGAACGGAGGGAATAGAAATTTATTCTTTTAGAGAGAGAGAGTGTGGATACAGATTAAAGATATCGTTTCCTTCAAAAAAAAAAGTTCTAGATTTTAAATTTTATTAAAACTATCAAATATAAATAAATATTTGATTTTTTCTTACGTTGTAACGTAGGAGCATATTTGCTAGTCAAGAGTAATTAACTCGAAAATCCACCAAACCACACGTACAATTCGATCTCTCCCAGGCCCAGCCGAGGATAGCTAACAGGCCCATGGGCCGATGGCAACCCTAGGAAACACAGGGAAAGGATCCCTCCCCATAGGCCGTGTCGACGGTTCAGTTGAGCGGCGCCGTGGTGCCTCGACGACGGCGGGAGACGCCGCCGCAGGCAGGTGAGACGGGCGAGCGTGGAGGGCGGCGTCAACCCCGCAGCGGCGGGGGAAGGCAGCGATGGACTACACCAACGCCATCCATATCATCCCGGACGCCTGACCAATCCGTCCACGGGCGCCATCTGGGCCACCGAGGACGACTACCGCCGGTGGATGTGGAACCCCAACCCGGGCAACGGCGACCACCGGAACCCGTCCTCGCGGGCGGGGGAGCGAGCAGCCGCCACCGGGCAAGAAGCGCTCCACCAGCAAGATTTGCAAGTTCCGGGCCGGGACCTGCCCCCTACGGCACCAACTGCAAATTCGTGCACGGCATGGAGGAGCTCCGCAAGCCGCCTAGACGAGGTCGTCCGGCATCACCACCGCCCTTCTCTTGTATGTCGGAGTCCTCTCTTCTGAGTTGTTCGTATCTAGATTATTGTAAACGAAACGAATCCGACTCTCATGTCGCAGCTGAACCCGTTGGTCGGAGAGACAGACATTTTTAATCCATCTAGTAAAGATTTAGATACGGAGAGGCTGAACCCGTTCGTCCGTCTCCAATTACGTTTTAATTAATCACTTTTGCAGTGCTAAATGAGGACGCTGCCGCCCTGGGTTACGGCAATGTCGATCCCGGGGTACAGCAGGAGGTGGACGGGCCGGAGGTTGCGATTGGCATCACTGAGCAGGTTGCTGAGCTGTTACCGGAGGAGGAGCGTAGGGAAGCCATTGTGGACAGCATCTTGGTCCCTTGCGAGCAGCCGGTGCTGGAGACGCCACCACCTCAGGGGCAGAAGAACAAGGCTGCCATTGTGGACAGCATGCTGGTCCCTTGCGAGGAGCCGGTGCTGGAGACGCCAGCACCTCAGGGGCAGAAGAACAAGGCTACCGGACGTGCAAAGACAGTGAATGCGATAGCCGGCAGTCTGAGGAGGAGCACCAGGCAGCAGCCTAAGTCCTGCTCTGCGCCGCTGGTATCCATGCTTGCAACTCACCGCCTGATCAAGGCTTTTCGGATGGTTGGGCCGGAGGATCAGCCGAGTGGGGAAGAGGCACTGGAGGCCTTGGCCAAGCGATTTGGCACACCTCTCTCCCCGGAGCAGATTGCAGCGGTGAGGAAGGTTACGTCACTGGACAGCGGGACTGTGATGGCAGCATCAGCGCAGATTGTTGCAGCTGAGCGAGCTGACTGAGGCCATGGAGGATGGTGGAGCCTGAGACAGCCCACCTGAACCACTGCAAGATCAAGTCATGCTATGTCAATCCTTAGTTTTCTTCGGATGTGTTGGGAGTTTGTGGAGTCGTATCAGCAGGCACGCTGCGCTGTTTTGTATCATATTGGGATGGTCAGGGAATAGCCAAGGGTGGTAGTCCTAGTTGGAAGTTGGTTGTTATCAAGAGGTCAGTCAGTAGGGATGACAGTAGAATGGCTGTAGTAATTTGGGATCAACGTAGTGGTCTGATGTGGTATGCCAGTTGTGCCAATCTCTGCAAGTCTTAACATCAGTAGTTCATTTATGGTCTTGTGGATGAAGATGGCCTCACCTCACCGTGCTAACATGGAATCGGGGTTATTTAAAGTCCCTGCCTCCTCATCGCACGAGAGGATTCGAGGCATTGTTGGCTCCTTCACAGGTAGACACGCGTCTTTGCATATTTTCTAGAAAAGTACTCTATCACAGGTAAGCACGGGAGAATAAGCGAGAGCAAGACCATCCTGTTGTCTATGAACTAGGTCCTTGCCGCCATCAAATTGGAGATGCTTGCCTCACCCTGGTAAGAAACATCACACTAAAGCATCCTTCTGCTGGATAGAAGGGGTATTGATTCCTTTTTTCTTGTCTCTGCTCATCGTTTCGCTACATACCACCTTTAATTTTGCACTTTGGTTACTAAGATTATGTTATGAAAAATACACATCTCTCTATAGAAGAATGAAATCTTCATGGTAAACTCAACTGCATAGGCTTGTTGGTACTGTCTTTTTTCTCACGTCTCTCTTTGTATCATTAGTTTAGTTCTAAACAATTATTTTCCTCTCTCCTTTATATGCAGGTTGGTAGCACACTTGTGCATAAAGAAGAGATTTAATGTAGAATGATCGTGATTCTTAAAAATAAATAGGCTCACAGGTTGCCTTATCTTTGTATATGGTTATATGGTCAAAATAATGGCGGTGCAGTTCAATGCTCTTCTGTAAAACAAAATTAGTGTTTTCTTAGGTACATGATGGATGGATCAGTGAGTAATCTTCTCTAATCATTTTTCGTTTTTTGGAGCCCGTGGAAAAACTAGCTGAATCTTACAGATGAAATATAGCATAATTTAATTTTCATTAGAAATATCATTGATATATACAGTATTTATTCACTATCTAAACAGGAGGTCTGACGATCTGCTAATGTTGTACTACATGATGTTAACTCTATATTGTTTGTTGACTACAGGCTGAGACTGGTATCAATAAACTTATAGCTCTTTTGAGCTGCATCATGTCTTCTGTTGGGTTATTTTAGCTAACGGGACAAATTTCATCAAACATGAACACAGGAAATATTTGCTTCATGGATTCGACTTTGCACGCACTGCTTACAGTTTGCCTTTTGTTGATGGTGAATTTGTCTATAGGTTTTAATGGAATGGGGTTTAGACAGGAAAAAAAAAATAGAGCTTTTCGTCTTTTTCTAAAGGAGTTTTACATGCTTGTCGATGGTAATGAAACAGATCGTGATTCAACATATGGTTTCCTCCCTTGTATAATTTATCGATTTTGCTCTCAAATGTACAATATATTTAGTGAATTGTATTCAATTAATTTAATCCTGTATGTGAGATCGGAACCATACAATAGATGGACAATTATATTATGGTTCTTATTTGTCGTTGTCAACTTCGTAATATTGACATACAATTATTATTAGACTGTAATAGGGTAGTCTCTGTTTTAAGGAATATTGCAATTGTATTGGCAAATACTGATTATGCCTGACTTTGAAGCTGCCATGCCTGACTTTGAAGCGTAATCAAGTATAAACGAACTTTTATTTTTAAGTCATTGTAGGGCCCAAAGGGCACCTAATGTTCTAGTGGAATGTAAGGGGGCTGAATGATGTTGCTCATAGGGAGCTAGTCAGAGAGGCTATTGTCTGCTCGTGTCCAAGTATTGTGTGCCTGTAAGAAACTAAGTTGTGTCGTTTCAGCAACACCCTTGCACATGAGACATTGGGACTCCCTTGAGTTGGAGGCTCAGGGAACTAGAGGTGGAATTTTATTGGATTGTGTTGTGAAACGGTGCCTGTGGAATTTTATTGGATTGTGTTGTGAAACGGTGCCTGTACGCCAACAGGCACAACTTCACATTCGATCTCATCCATCCGTACGGACGCCGTACAGTACATGATTAGCAGTTAACCTAGTAATTAGTGTTAGCAGTTAGCATATCATCCGAAGGGTCATGTCTCTTCGGATGAAACTTCCCTGTAAACAGACACCTCTTCACATGTATATATTCCTTAATGATCAATGAAACAAGACAGTTGTTCCAAATCTCTGTTCATTACATTCACTTTTCAATACGTTATTAGTCACTTTTGCTCTTGGACAAGAGAAGAAGAACGACGCTGAGGCACATGCCTCTGTATCCCCATCGTTTCTACGGGGGGTCGATCCGATGGAAGAGGAATTATGCCTAGTGGACAGCGGTACCACTAATTCTATTCTTAGGGAAACAAAATATTTCCAAACTCTTATCAAAAGACAAGGAAATGTTTTGACAATCGCTGGACGCGATGCTACGATTGTTGGCTCTGGTCGTGCCACTATCGTACTCCCCCATGGGTACTCAAATTACAATTGAGGATGCATTATTGTATCCCCGATTCAAAGCGTACCTTATTAAGTTATAGAGATATCCGTCAAAAACGGTTTCCATATAGAAACTTGTGATGACAATAATGAGGAAATTCTCCTCGTTACTAAAAATAACGGATATGGCAAACAAATTGTTGAGAAAATTCCCTCTTTTTTCTTCCGGATTGTACTACACATACATCAAACCCGTACCTCATGTTGCGTATAAGGTAATTTTCGGAATGTCAATGCATTCACGACTTGGCATGAACGCCTTGGCCATCCCGGAATAGGGATGATGCGGAAAAATTATCGGCAATTCTAATGGTCATGAGTTAAATCTTGCTAAATTCCCAAAATCTTCAGATTTTATGTGCACTTCATGCGCTTCTGGGGAAATTGATTTTACGCCCTTCGCTGTTAAAATCCAAAAATGAGTCACTCAAATTCTTTTGAACGGATTCAAGGAGATATTTGTGGCCCCATATAACCATCGCCCGGACCGTTTAGGTATTTCATGGTTCTAATAGATGCATCTACTAGATGGTCTCATGTGTGTCTTTTGTCCACACGTAACCATGCATTTGCTAAAATTATTGCTCAAGTTATTAAATTGAGAGCACTTAATCCCGAACATCAAATTCAATCAATTCGAATGGACAATGCCGCTGAATTTTCCTCAAAGGCTTTCAATGATTATTGCATGGCTTTAGGAATTCAAGTTCAGCACTCTGTCCCTTATGTCCATACGCAAAATGGTTTAGCAGAATCTCTTATTAAGAGAACTAAACTCATAGCAAGACCATTATTATATAATTGCAACCTACCAACTTCATGTTGGGGGTCACGCTTGATCTTACACGCTGCGGACTTAATTCAATTGCGACCAACTGCATATCACGCGTTGTCTCCCCAATGCAATTAGTACGTGGGAATATACCTAATATTTCCCATCTGCAAAAATTCGGTTTGCAAAAATATACATTACCCGATCTCACTACCTAAAGCGTACCTCTATGGGTCCACATAGGAAACTTGGTATCTATGTGGGATATCAATCCCCATCGATTATCAAGTACCTCGAACCCCCGACAAGGGATTTATTTCGACCCGGTACGACCGTATATTCAATGAGGACCATTTCCCGGCATTAGGGGAGATTACAAGTACCAAAACGAATGCCAAGAAATCATCCGGAATGCCCAAGGCATTTCCTCCTCGAGATCCACGTACTCCCTCCATATTGAAAAGGAAGTCGTTTTTGGAAAAGGCTTAGGTCAAACATTGGGAACATAAATGATTAATAACTTTTAAGTCGTTGAGTTTTGAAATGTGAAAATCATATCAATAGATTTGTCTTGAAAAATACTTTCATAAAAGTATACATATATAATTTTTAATAAATATTTTGATAGAAAAGAAAAGTCAAAGTTGCACTTTGGAGACCGTGTCGATGTCCTAAAACGACTTCCTTTTCAATATGGAGGGAGTACTCAAGAAACTGAACAACAAGTTCAGAAAATCATAAATTTGCAACATATTGCAAATAACCCGCCGAAGCATTTCTTGATTATAAGGGTGTCACTAAATCCTCTTATCCCGCCCGTAACGCGCTTTGAAAGAGTGGAGGTACCAATAAAAACCATTCAACTCCCACTTCCAAAGAAGAGGGGGGAAAGTACGGCCGTTCCTAAGGATAATGCTCCAAAGAAGCGTCCGAGGATATCGAGGGCTAAGTCCTCTAAATCAGTAAATCCAAACCAACCTCAAGTTGGTAGACACCCGATAGTGGATAAAAATCCAACACCAGGATCAAATCCACGACCCGGATCAACGGTGCATCAAATTCGATCCAGGGGACATCGGAACACCCCGACTCCATAATCTTGGGAAATGAAGAGTCACTTAATGGGGTGAAAGAAATTTCCATCAATTATATTGAAACTGGAGAAACATACGATCGTAAGACTACTGTTGTCGACATGTACTTCTCCGCAGCAATTGCAGAAACCTTTCTCGATGACCCAGATCCTAAGACCATGGCAGAGTGCAAAAGGCGCTCGGACTGGGCCCAATGGAAAGAAGCGATTCAAGCCGAGATAACCTCACTTACTAAAAAGAGGGTATTCACATCCGCAATACCCACACCTTCCAAAGTCTTTCCCCGTAGGCTTCAAATGGGTTTTCGTCCGAAACGGAACGAAAAAAAATGAGGTGGTGAGATATAAAGCGAGGTTAGTAGCACAAGGGTTCACGCAGAGACCGGCATTGATTACAATGAAACATATTCTCCGGTAATGAGTGGAATTACTTTCCGATACTTAATATCATTGGCAGTCAAAATCATCTATCTATGCAGTTGATGGATGTAGTGACAACATATCTATATGGGTCACTTGATTCGGACATATACATGAAGGTTCTGATGGAATCAAATTCGAATCCAAACGCAAAATCACAACATATATTGTGTAAAACTACAAAAGTCATTATATGGCTTAAAAGCGGTCGGGCGAATGTGGTACAACCGACCGAAAGTGAATTCCTTTTAAAGAAAGGATACACCAATAATGATGTTTGCCCATGTGTTTTCATTAAGAGATCTCCAACGGGATTTTGCATCATATCCGTATATCGTTGATGATTTAAATATCATTGGCGGTCAAAGGATATAAATGAAGCACGCAATCATCTAAAGGCGGAATTGAGATGAAGGATTTGGGCAAGACCAAATATTGCCTAGGCTTACAACTTGAGCACCGTCCTTCGGGGATTTTAGTGCATCAATCGGCCTATATCCGAAAAATATTGGAGAAATTCAATATGGATAAATCATACCCTAATAAAACCCCCCGATGGTTGTTCGTTCCTTAGAAATAGGGAAAGATCAATTTAGACCACGGGATATTGGGGAAAAAAGAAATTGGGACGAAGTCCCATATCTCAATATCATTGGCGCACTTATGTATCTTGCAAATTGCACCAGGCCCGATATCGCATTTGCAGTAAACTTACTAGCTAGACATAGTGCGGATCCGACTTCGCCCGTCATTGGGCCGGGGAGCCAAGTGTATCCTTAGATACCTTAATGGTACAAAGGATCTTGGTTTATTCTTCAAGAAAAATCATGATCCCAAAGTATGATTGGTTATACCGATCTTTGGTTACTTATCGATCCTTATAACGGAAAATCCCAAACGGGATTTGTATTTCAACATGGAGGTACAACTTTTTAGTGGAAGTCTTCTAAGCGCACTATGACGTCTACCTCTACTAATCATTCTCAAATTATTGCTCTATATGAAGCATCACGAGAATGTGTATGGCTTCATGAGAATGATTAACCACATCCAACAATCATGTGGTATTGGTTCAATTGAATCACCTACAATTATCTATGAAGATAATTCTGCTTTGTGTTACCACAGATGCAAACGGGTTACATAAAGAGTAATATCACTAAGCATTTTATTCCTAAGTTGTTTTATCCCCATGAATTACAAGAATGCGGGGAAATAAACATCTTGCAAATCAAGTCATGTGATAACCTCACCTGACCTATTTACTAAGTCCTTACCAACTTCTCGTATTCCAAAAATTGGTGCATGGAATTGGTATGCGGCGACTTCGAGATTTGCGAGTTAGGGGAGAAATCCCTAAATAGTAACCTGTACCCAAATCATATTATACTCTTTTCTTTCACAAGTTTTACTCAAGAGGTTTCTTGTTAAAGTTTTTAATGAGGTAATATTAACATAAGCGTGTGTCATATTTTCTATTTTCCCCACTAGGGTTTTTGTTGGAAAATATCAAAGACACATATTGCCCTCACAACTCATTCATGGTTTTTCCCCTGAAAGGTTTTTCATGAGAGTTATCCAAGAGGCAATACCAATAATATGTCGTCATATTTTCTCCTAATTTTCCCCTTGGATTTTTCTGGGAGTTTTAGCGACATATCAACCTAGATTACTCCTCATATTTTTTTTCCGAAAGGTTTTTGGGGAGTTAACTATATGTCGTATCTCCAATATTTTTTTTTTTTTTTTCCCCATTGGGGTTTTTAATGGGATACCAATGACATAGTGGTTTATTTAAATCACAAACACATATATGTCATTTTCTCCTTATTTTCCTAATGAGGTTTAAAAGGAGTTTTATAGCATATCTATATATACATATTCCTCGATTTTTTCCCACGGGGGGTTTTCGAGGAATCAATCTTGCGACTTCATTGATCTCAAAGAATATTCGATCGAGGGGGAGTGTTGTGAAAGCGGTGCGTATGCGCAACGGGGCACAACTTCACATTCGATCTCATCCATCCGTCACGGGGCGCCGTGCAATTACATGATTAGCGATTAACCTAGTAATTAGTGTTAGCGGTTAGCATATCATCCGAAGGGTCATGTCTCTTCGGATGAAACTTCCACAAAAGTAGAGACACCTCTTCACATGTATATATTCCTTAATGATCAATGAAACAAGACAGTTGTTCTAAATCTCATTTCATTACATTCACTTTTCAATAGATTGGAACAAGGATATGATTTCGGTGGCAAATGCGAGTTCCGCGTAACTTTCACTGTTTCAGCAATGATCAAGACTGTCTTCTCTGATACGCCATTCCTGTTGACTACATGCTATGGTCCAGCGGATGACGGCAGGAAAGGATGACTTCCTTGCTGAATTAAACACTACCGAGCTGCCAAGTGCTAACCTCATTTACCGGGTTAGCGACAAAACAACCTAAACCTCATTGGGAGGCTGACGGAAAGTTCAAAAGTGCATTAGATGAATGTGAACTCATGGAAATTGCTTTGCAAAATAGGCTGCTTTTCCAATTCATAACCTCCCGTCCTTCTTGTCTCCTCCCAAACTCTTGACGAGCTCTACATCAATGTTCTTAGTGCTCGGATCGTACTCTGGCCTATGGACCGACCTTGTTGCCGATGTGTAGTCACTAATGCGGTGTGGATGCTCGGGTTGTTGTACGCCTCGGGCTGGTCATCCAGGTTGAAGGAGACGTTGGACAATGCATTGCCCTGAGGTGGGACCGCTAGGTCTGATGGTAGGACCGTGAGACGTTGACCTATGCTGACTAAGGCCGGTGGTTGGACCGTGAGACACGCTTGAGAGGCTGTACTAAGGAACACCGCTACTTTCTCCATGTGACTTATAAATAGACCCCCAACCGGCCATTTGAGATGTGTGGGAATAAGAAAACATGTCTAGGGTGTTGATACACCATTTTAATGCTCTCCACTTGCATAGTGCTTAGTGATATATTTGGTGATTAGCATAGGTGCTTTGTGAAGTGCTTAGGTTAGTTAGACTATCGCTTATGCGCTTGCTCTAGGCTTAGGCTTAGTGTTCGGTGAGGTTTGCATACCTCTTGCCTTCTCGGTGCTTGTGAGCACCATTGTTGTATCCACCCGAGAGCTTGGCCCTTGCGAGGGGCTCCAATGAGGATTAGGGGGAAGCTTGCGTGCTTCTCGATACCTCGGTAAAAATACCGGAGTCGTCGACGGAAGTTCGCATCTCTATCATAGTTTAACTTTCGCATTTATATTTGCTACCTTGGTTGTGTGATTTATCTTTCTTAGCTTAGTTGATAGACTAGTTGATAGGATTGAAACCTAGGTTGCATAACTCTTTTTCTTGTAGAGATACTAATACACTTAGCAAAACCGTAGTTACACATACATATAGTTTACTTTGTTGCAATAGGTTTTGACTAGGTAAAGTTAGAGGCCATAATTAGAAGTAGATTTTTAAGTCGCCTAATTCACCCCCTCTTAGGCATCACGATTCTCTTCAAGTGGTATGAAATCTGGCTGGCTCATTTGTGAATCTTTCGGCTTCACCATCATTGAGCCGATGCCCTAAGAGTAGTTGGATGGATACTTCTAGACTTCTGCGCTTTGACGGTACTAACTTCTCATATTATAGTGCTAGAATGGCCACTCACCTTGAGGTTGGTTGACTTAGGTGTTTGGAGAGTCACCCGTCACGGGATGAAACCAATCAAGAATCTTGATAATCCAACTAAAAGTGAAGAAAAAAAAAAAAAAAAACTCATTTCAATGCAAGAGCTAAGAATTGCTTGTTTGAATCTTTTGACGAAAATATATTTAACCAAGTGTTCACCCTAAATACCGCACATGAAATTTGGTTAAAATTGCATGAGCTCCATGATAATGTTCAAGAGCAAAAGCATTGCCTAGCAAAGCAAAATTATGATTCCTTTAGAATGAAAGATGATGAGCTTGTTCATGATATGTATCTCGTTTGAATCTAATTGTCAATTAGCCCAATTCTATAGGAATTACAAAGCTAGGTAAGGTGGACATCGTGTGGAAGATCATCACCATACTTCCACAAAAGAAGTATGGAAGCATCGTCACCATCCTTCACAACTTGGAGGACTTAGCACCGTGAGCCCAGACATTGTCATTGGTGAGCTAGTGGCATTTGAGATGTCACGCAAGAAAGGGAAAGAAGAAGCCTCTTCAACAAGCAACGGAAGTGTTCTCACATACCGTGAGCACATAAAGATGAAGGACAAGTTGAGTCAAGGCTCAAGCTCAAGCTCCTCAAGTGATGAAGAACAAGATGATGAGGATGATGAAGATGAATCAAGTGATGATGGGTCTTCCTCCTCCACCTCAGGAGCTTGATGAAGAATCTATCCAAATGGTCAAGAAGGTGGAGAAGATGATCCAAAAGCTCAACATCAAGGGTGTGCCCATCCAAATTCAAGATTGCATCTTCACCAACCAAAGAAGAGAGCAAAGAAAGAAATGATGTTATGGATGTGGCGAGTTGGAACACTTTGTTGAAGTTTGTCCAAACAAGTCCCCACCCAAGACAAGAAAGAAGAAGACGTCCAAGAACAAAGCCCTCGCCTCAATAAGATCATGGGATGATTCATCAAGTGAAGATGAAGCCTAGCACAAGAGGCGTGGCTACAAGCACTCATCATTAAGGTCTTCACGTATGTGCCTTATGGCACACAAAACAAAAAGCTCATCCTCTAGTGAGAGTGACAAAGATGATGAAATGCCTTCTTTAAATGAACTTGTGCAAGATAACCTTAAATATGCTAAAATTTGCACTAGTCAACAAAAGAAGCTATCCATGTTGCAAGAAAAAGATAGATAGTTCTCAAGAAGCATATAAAGTTTTGCTTGAAAAATTGAAACATTTGCCAATCTTATCTTAATGTTGAACTATCTACTAAAATTGAGCAACTTGAAGCCAGTGCACTCCTAATTCTTGCACAATTAATGATGAGTAACTTGTTAAGAAAAATAAAAAAAATTAAAAGAAAAGTTAGCTAGATCACAAGATGATTATAAAACTTTGCTTGCTAAAATAGAAACCATGTGCAAATATTATAATGAGCTAACAATAAAGGTTGCTAATCTTGAAGCCATCGATAAAAATACATTCTAATTAATCACTTTTAATATTCTAAATTCTAATTAATCATTTTTGTCTTAATTCATGTCCAAAACAATTTGAATTGTTGAGGGAGTAAAGATCTATGGCACTATCCTCCTAAGGGCTTCCCCAACGCTGGCTAACAACGGCGTCTTTGCTTCAAAATTTATTGTCCACGAGTACAAGCACACATTAGTGCCATACATGTTCCATCACAATGCTTTTTTGTTGTCAGAAGTACGTCACTGTATTGAGCAGCCTTTTAAAATGAAATATGAGGACAACAGTAGTGGACTGCTCCTATCGTCCCTACCTACCAATCTACCTCAGTGAGGCTACCGCTCAATCTCACAACGGCGCTCAATCTCACAACGGCGCACTCACGTGCTACTTGCTCCTTTTGTCAGACTAGGCTACCGTCGCTCATGCAGGAGAATCTGACGCACTACGAGGCCACAAGTTGCTATGACATGGATGAACGGTGCCTAGGTGGCAGTTAGGGCAGCACGCCACGGTAACGCGTTAGGGAAGCTCTAAAAAAAAAGAGAGAATTATCTATATGGCCCTCTCAAAGTTAGTATTGATTTCTATGGTCCTTTTTTTTTAAAGTTAGCTATATGGCCCTGAGAAATATTTTGGTTATCTCTACATGGCCTTCCGTTAGATTTTGGTGACGAGTCGTTAGGGTTACCACTGTTGAAGAGGAAGAATGACCAAAATACCCCGCCTTTCCCTTGGACCGAAGCGCCCCAGGCTCGCTCTCTTGTTTGTTTCCAGGCTATGATTTTTGGGCAATAGATACGTGCTGTGGTCAATTTCATCTGGTTAAAATTTGGGAGCAAGCCGTGCTGTTTTGAATCAGTTTTTCTCGATTTATTGACCGCTCGTTTCTCTGTTCGTAGCTCTGGCCTGTTCGTGTGCTGTCCGTCGATTTAGATTCATCAGGCAGCATCAACGCCACAAGCGCAGAGCACCTTGGTGCTGTGTGTCCTCGATTGACAGCGGAGTTTATCTGTTGTGTGCTTTCGTGTGTAGTTGGACAAGGTGCAGATGTTGGCTCTTCTTTTCTGCTGATGCCGTGCGTCCTAGATTATCGAAGACAAGCAGTGCAGCCCCTGCTCGTGAGCTTCAGGTCGGATCATCTCTAGGGACAGCTTCACCAACGCAGGTGCTCAGTTACCATGCACTTTACACAACAGTCCGAATGCAGCACCTCGGTTGGTGTGTGTTTGATTTATTTTGATCCAAAATGTTCTTCGTAGAAGTCAAACAGCAAAGTGCATGCTTGATTCAGATTTGCTAGAATCACTTTGGACTGTCCAGATTTAAAAAGAAATAAACAAAATCCTGCAGTTTTTTTTTTTCGTCCAGGGGGTATAATGGTCTTTTTCCTCCAAGACTTAACACCAAAGTTAAGTGTCAAACGGAATCTGAGCCATAGCCATTTATATGATTTTTTTATGGCCATAGAGTTAACTTTAAAAAAAAAGGGGCCATAAAAATACACCCGAATTTTCAGATGGCTATAAAAATAATTGGCCAAAAAAAAAAAAGCAGTGGACTTCATCCCACTGTTTCACCCAAAATAGTAAAAAAAACTGTTTCACCCGAAATCGGGCGTACCCACTTCTGCAAACATGACGGCGGCACCCGCTCTGCAGGCTGTAGCGTACGGCTCCCGGGATAACCCCCCGTGCGTGCGCGTGCGCCTCGTCCCCTCCCCTGCCCGTGGCGCGCTCACCCCACCTCTTCTTCCCAAAGTCGGTGGCGGCTAGGGGTTTCAACATCTGCCGCGAGCACGCTCGCTCGCTCGCTGTGCCGGCGGCGGCGGTGGATCTGCAGCGCCCCTCTGCTCTTCTCCCTACTGAGCCCCCGCCCCCTTGCGACTTCGCCATGGATGGTAATAACCCAGCGCAGGACCTCAACCCCTCCTCGCTTGGTTACGATTACGTTTTGTAGTGCTGGGTTCGGTTTGCTTGTATGGTTTGTGAATCCCATGTGATGCATGTATGAACTGTGAATTTGATTTGCACACAAGTTTCGAACCCTAGCCACGGATCCGCTCACTCCCCTGCATCCCACCCCATGCTTTGCCCTGTTGTGGTTGCTCAGGTTTATGTCTCGATTTGTTCAGATTAGTTATCCGGGTGACACTGGCAGTGCTGAAGCACTTAAACTGTTTGTGTTTTTCTGGGCACTGAGTCGATGAAATTGATCTCTGAGGCCAACTAATTGATGATGAGATGTGATGCATTGTGGCATTTATTTAATCACAGTTGGCCAATGATTAATGTGTTCATTTTGATTAAGGACACATTATTATTGCTTGTCTATAACTGAGATTGCATAGATTAGTCAAATGCATATGAGCACTATTGTTAGATCCACTCTTGGTCTTGTCCACAAGGTTCTGGGTGGCAAATTTTTGATTTGCAGCTGCACCTTGTTTCTGTTTATATTCTACAAGTGTTATTTTTGTGTCATTGGTTATGAATAGTCCTGGAACATGAAAGGTGTCGCCATGCAAAGATTGTTCGAGGTGCTTCCCTTGTTTCTGCTGCTGCTGCATTGACTTACGTTAATCAGAGGCAGTCCTTGCTTGAGAGGCCTAGGATTACTATGCTCCAATGGCAGCGAGGGACGAGGAAGGATGACAAACCTTCGTAGGATATACCAGTTCACAGTGTTGATTGTATTGACCTCATAAGGATGAAAAAGCCCCATTCTCCAAGTTTTGTGACCTTTTTCGGATCTGCCAACTTCTCAAAGATACCTACCATCGCACTGTAGAGGAACAGGTTGCCATGTTCCTTTTAGTTGTAGGTCACGACACAAGGTTCTAGGTGATCAAACTGTCCTTTCTTAGATCAGTGGAGACCATGAGTAGGCACTTCAAAGAGGTTTTGTATGCTGATGGTGAATTAAGGGCTCAAATGATTCTTCCTCCTTCCACTGCTCCCCAACAGAAAGCCTAGACAGCCACAAGGGGAATCTCCCCAACTGAAATCCTACACAGCCACAAGTGGAATCCATACTTCAAGGTGTGCAATGTCTCATCCCTACACAGCCTTGTGCACTTGATTTAACTCGTAATAAAAAATGTCACTCATCCTTTATGTATATTGTAGGACTGCATAGGGGCATTTGATGGCACTCATTTTTTAGCTAGGGTGCCTAACCACCAGAGACCGGCTTTCATGGGTAGGAAGCAGTGCACAATCCAAAATGTCTTGGCGGTGGTAGACTTTGACCTCAGATTCACCTCTGTTCTTGCTGGGTGGGAGGGGTCTGGCCATGACGCCTTAATACTAAGCAGATGCTCTTCAGCGAGAAGATGGCCTAAGGGTACCAGAAGGTACATTAGACCAACTGTATGTTTGGCAATGATTTCCAAAGATTCTTGAACCCATGGTAATGCAATTCTTGTTTCTTCTTTCTAGGAAAATTCTATTTAGTGGATGCTGGGTATGCTATCAGGCCTGGTTTCTTGCCCTCCTACAGAGGCACAAGATACCATCTTAGTGAGGGAATCAGTAAAGGTTGTGTATCTCAAATGGTTCTGATGTAGTGTTCTGTTGTGAGGTCATTTTAACCCGCCTTACTGTTGGGAACTCATTTGAAGCTGTTGTACTCTGCAACAATTTTCTTACTCTGCTATATCTAGTCTTGTTATTGGCTATATTTGCCATATGGCATCTGATACTGACTGCTAGATTGTCGATATCACTTTACAGGCGATACCAAATTTGATGCATCACAATATGCTTTCTTTGGCAACAATGGCGTGGAGGAGGTTGAGCTAGGTGGATTGGATGATGATGATGGTGGTGATGCTGCATTTATTGAGCATGAAGATGAAGAAAACTCTCTTTATGGGAGGGACAATATGTTGGAGGTAGTTGAGATGATTTATTTTCTGTGCTTGACAGACATCACATGTTTGAAGTGATAAATGTTTTTTTGGGGTGCTTTGTTGAAAACAAAGATGACACAGTGAATAAGTTCTATATTTGTGACTATAAGCCAAAGAAATGTTAGATATTATGAAGCTTTGTTTTACATGAAAGGTAGCATGCTCACTTTTCAATTTAGAACTTGAGGGATGAGACTTTAAGGAGTTAATTTGACCATTCTTTTCTTGTTCTCTATTATCATTTTAGTTTGTCTCATCTGGAGCCTGGTAGAGGATACCAACAAACTATTTGTTCTTAAAGTTCATACATGTTGGCATTGCCATTTTTTGTGATTCTGAAACATTTCAATGGGTATACAGCTGACAGCTTGGGAAACAACAGTCATATTTTTGGGGTTGGTATGACATTACCAAGAATATATCGCCTTGAAGTTTAGGAAGATTGCATTGCTGCTTTTGCAATAATACAGTCACCAACCATTATATGATGCAGGCAGCTAAATCCTTTGTACATAACCTATGATTACAAAGCTAATGATGGTGTTGCTTTTCTTGTACTGGAGCTAGTTCCACTTGCACACTAAGCAACTTTTAGCTGTATATTATGTCACGAAGGGAATCTGCTTTTGTTTACTATACTCATGGAACCTCAGTTGCATCCAGTAATGTTTTTTAGGCATGGGGTACTGTTTTTTTTAAAAACATTATAGTTTTTTTTATGTCAACACTGGAATGTATCACCTACTCATGATGAAAATTCGTTTTTGCAGGAGGGTGTAGGTTCATTTACTGACATTGATGATCTTGCTGGAACTTTCTCGAAGGTGTGCCTTATTTGTAAAAATATGTACACACATAATTAAATATATGTAGGTCTTGAGATTTATTCCTTAGGCCAATCTCAATGGGGATTTCACGGGAGTTTTGTGGGCATTAAATATGCTGACATGGCAATGTATTAATGAAGAGAAATGATAAGAGTTTCATGGGAGTAGAGAGGGGGTGATACTCTTCTCGCACTCTTTCCAAAATATGGGTGTATTGGAAACGAGACATGAAACTCCCATTGAGACTGGCCTTAGAATAATATGATGCAACTGAGTTCTTTTGAAAATGTTATAGCACGTGGATCAAATATTTATAAGCCATCACATGAACTAAAAAATATCTGTTTTTACTTGTACCTCAACAAGTGTCCAGAGTTTACCAAATTTATATGTTTTGCCTTGTTGCATTTACTCGTTTTATTGTTAATATAGATGATTTGCTTATTTCATTCATGCTTCTCCATTTTCAGCTGACCAGAATAGTCAATGAACCAAAGCAACGGGGAGTAGTTAGTCATAGGGGATCTATTTCTAGACAAAGTAAGTAGCTGTCTGTATAGTTGGATTCCTTTAAATTCTTAAGTTGTTGCTGATATGGTTCCTCAGTCCATATGCTTCAGGCTTCATCTTTCCATTTCATCATTTGTGGATATGCTTGGTCCATGTATTATGAAATTGTAAATTTGTGTTTCAACAAATAATTTGTAGGTAATTTGGTAAAAATAAGCAAATACGATTGGCAGATTTTTGTGAATTTCTTGCAGCTTCTACAACAGCTGCCATCTTGTTTTTTCCCCAAATTATAAAGCATGCTTATAGTTTCAGTGTCTTTTCCTCATTAATCTTCTCTCCACTTATAATGAACGCATACACAACTATATCCTCTCTTGTTCTTAAGACAATAAACCCCTGAATCCTATGGTTATTTAATCCTCCTGCTGAACCAGAATGTGTTATTAAAAGACTACTCTCTTGGTATCATACATTAATCCTCCTGCTGAACCAGAATATGTTATAAAAAGGAATGGATGGAGTACTTATATGATTCTAATCTTCTATTGCTAGAATGACAATTCAGTTAACCAGTGATTCATTATAATCTTTGTTCTCTTCTCTGTTTTGGCACCAGGTGATGCTTGGCATTTTCTTTAATTACTATTTGTTCTTGTTCTGCAATATGTAGGTTCTAATGCAGAGTGGGAGCAAGAGTCTGGACCTTCGTTATTGGCCTACACAGCCTGTATTGGACACTGATCACGGGTTGGATAAGAAGAATTGGTGGTACCAACAACCCCATTCAGTCAACTTCATTGACTCTAGACTGCAGAGAACATCATCGTCCCCACAGCAAGATGCTCAGTACAATCCTGTTGAACCTATTCTTGGAGCAAAACCATCTCCTTTACATAGAACATCATCGTACCCCACAACAAGATCCTCAGTACAGTAATACTGAACCAATTCCTGTGCCCAAGTCATCATTCATTTTAGTACCCACCATCTGGTACATCATCTCATTCTTCACCTAGTCAGCCACATTATGTGAACATGCCATCTCCTCCCACTGCATTCCAGTTGCCTATGTCTTCTGCACAAAATGATCTACCCCTTACCCAGTTCCATCATGGTGAGTACGCCTCCAGGACCTCCATTTGGTAGACAGAATCATGTTTTAAATAGCGGATCAATGCATGGTAACGGTCCCAGATTTATGCCAGGTTTGATGCCTAATCAATTCCAACGTCCCAATGGACCCGATGCCACCTCAAATGCAGCCACCTCGTCAACATGGAATGCTACCAATACAACAGTCCTCACCACAGTTCTCACAACTACATGCACATATGATTGGTCCCCATCATTCCCCACCACAAAGCATGCAGATGTTTGGTCCTCGGCATCCTTCACAAGTTATGAGTAGATTTGATGCAAACTTTGCTATGCCTGACTTGAGTGATCAAAGAGCAAGATCAATGTTGCAGCATGGAAGGCTGGGACAGCGATATCCTCACCAAGGTTATGAGCTCAATAATATTAGAATGGATAATGGATGGCCCGCGGTTCAGATCTAAGTACATGTCTACTGAAGAAATCGAGAACATTGCAAGGATGCAGCAAGCTGCCACACACATCAATGACCCATATATTGATGATTACTACCATCAAGCTTGCTTAGCAAAAAAAATCAGCAGGTGCTCAACTAAAGCACCACTTTTTGTCCAACCTTGATTAGAGATCCATCTTCGCGTGCACGCAGTAAGGATGAGCCACATGCATATCTACAGGTTGAAGCTCTTGGGAGGCTTCCATTTTCTTCGATCCGTAGGCCTCGTCCGCTTCTTGATGTTGAACAAGCCTCTGCACCAAGTGATAATGCTGAAAAATCTGTGTCAAAGCCTCTTGACCAAGAACCCATGCTTGCTGCTAGGATCACAATTGAAGATGGACTTTGCCTACTGCTTGATGTTGATGATATTGACCGTCTGCTGCAATTTAGTCAGCAGCAAGATGGTGGTTTGCAGCTGAGAAAGAGAAGACAGGGACTCCTCGAGCAGCTTGCAGAATCACTGCAGTTAGTTGACCCCTTTGCACCAAATAAGAATTCACCTCTTTCATTTGATGATTTGGTGTTTCTTCGCATAGTCACTCTGCCAAAGGGCCGGAAACTACTTTCCCGGTACCTTGAACTTGTGACATCAGGCAGTGAGCTTGCAAGGATAGCTTGCATGGCAGTCTTCCGGCATCTAAGATCCATATTTGGAAATATGCCCTCTGATGTCAGTGCAGCGGAGACATTGACTAGACTTGCAAGAGCTGTATCCACACGTATTGTTCTGATGGAGTTGAATGATCTCAGTGCTTGCCTTGCTGCTATTGTTTGTTCATCATTGCAACCACCTCTTCGACCCCTTGGATCCCCAGCAGGTGATTGGGCTTCTGTCATCATAAAGTCTGTACTGGACAGAGCAACAGTTCTACTCACTGATCAGCACGTGGCTTCTAACTACAGCATGCAGAATCGAGCTCTATGGCAGGCATCATTTGACGCCTTTTTGGGCTGCTTACACAGTACTGCATGAGTAAGTTTGATAGTGTGGTTCATACTGCCCAATTGCAACCTGCTGCAGCAGCAGTAACCAGGAAATGCCAGTAGAGCTTCTGCGTGCCAGCCTCCCCATACCAATGAGGATCAGCGCAAGCAATTGCTCAGTTTTGCTCAACGCACTGTGCCTGTTGGCACCCATAGTTCTCATGGGTCTGGTAGTGGATCCATGACATAAGATTCTCAGAAGAAATGAGTGGAAGCATCGAGTTCTTTAAGAGGTTTCCCCTGAAAGAAGAGAAGGTTAAACTTGTGGTTTTCCTCTGAAAGGAGAGAAGGTTAAACTTGTCACTAGTACTATGAATATCAAGAAACAGGTGGCAAGATGGCTGTGGAGCATCAATGGTAATACACAGCTTCAAATTTTGTGTCACTCAAACATGTCTGTGTTGATTACTTTTGTAGGGTAGCCCGCATCTATTTTTGCCAATACCTGTGTTGGTTATTGCAAAAATGATTCCTGTGGGTCGGTAGCTGTTACTTGAAGACACTGTTTAATTGCTCTTCAAGGTGGTTCTTTTCAAGGAGTAGTTGCCCTGGCCTCAAGATGTGGGGATAGCCACAACACGTCCTTGAGTAGTTAGTTTAGTTCAGGAACAATGGGGTCGCTATGGAAGATGTAAAATGGTTAGTATTGTTTTGGGATGGCCTTTTTGCCATTTGAGAAGGCACATCATCATTACAATTACTGTTGCCCGCTCTTCTCTTTTTTGAAGCACATATTTTTGTACGGAAACTGTGTTTGATGAACATCTTGATTACGACATGCGTTAGGTATCAATTTAGCTGTTTTGCTATCATACCAATGTCATATGTTGCCCCCTCTTCTTTACAAATAATGCAATATACACTGGATCATTTTTTTTTTGAATACACAGGAGAGCTGTGTATCATTGTATTAATAGTAGACAAAGCAGTCTCATTGTATTAAACTAGGTTAGAGTGGCCGTGCGTTTTCTTACGGGATAGCTAAACTTTAGTACTAAAAACATAAGGATCGCACAAGAAGATATTAATACTTGTAAAATTAAATACCTACATCAAAGTGACATTTAAACCAAAAAAACATATGAACTTAACACAATCACACGCTAAAGTGACAATTAGTCAAAAAAGGCTTATAAACATAACACATTCATATAGAGCGACGTCATAGACTCACAAAGTCTATTGTATAAACCTTTCCGATGCTGCTAAGATATTTTATACCGGTAGGATCTTTCGTTCATCAATAATTCCATGAATAAATTTTGTCGCATCTTCATACCATAAGTCATATGCTCGTGTGTTCACAACTTTTGACACATTAAGAGTATGAAAAATTAATAATGGGTCTAAAACCTCAAAATTTTAACGCAATAGAAGTATGAAAAATGATGGATCAAAATCAAGTGTCAAATAAATTTAACTGAACTAAATAACATATTATCCTAAGCCACATTCAACTTTGGTAACAATATTAAAACAAGAGCATGATAAACAAATTCTCCACTATACTAACTTTTTAAAGGTATTGTATTTCCCATACTATGGCCAACATATTTTCGTACATATATCCAAATCATACACGTTGTTAATACCCATTGTGGTCGATCTGAAAGCTCTTAATATACCACACTTGAAAAGAAAATATCTGTAAACTCAACAAAAAGGAAAAACCCAATTATAAGATGTTTCTCCCACAAATATTAACTTAGTCTCAACAAAAAAGCAAAACCCATTTTGTGAAGGTGCCTCCGTCCTCTAGGAAACTCCTCATTAGCAAATTCCCATCTGTTAGGATCCAACTTTCTGAAGCCCTGCCAAACCAAACAAGTCATCAGAAATATATATCAATCACCATTTTTCACTGAGGAAGAATTAACCGCTGAAATTGTTTCAGGTCGGACAAAATGCCAAAACAAAAAAGTAATCCTATGAAGAATATAAACTATTTATCTTTCACCAATACACACCGCATGTCTGTGTATATTGATCTCACTGAGAACTGCCTGGGTATACTCATTCTGACAGGCCTAACATAATAGCATTGACTCTGACAGGCCTAACATAATAGCATTGACTGCTATTTTAGCATTATTTGTGCATATAAAAATGCTATGTACCCAAAAAGGCAAGAAAATATATTGCATCATATCCATCGATTGTGATCGACGAGATAAAACAGAATAGGAAAATACAACACATTGAGACTGAATGACAAGCACACGTACCTGTTTGTACATAAGCTTCGGTGGCATTTCTTCAAACATGTACTGCGCATGCCACATTTTGCAATCCTTGTGATAAAAAAACCAATACAACATGGATCCAAGAATAGAGACTAAAAAAGTGAGACCATGAAGCGAGGGCGGACCTTTCAGGATGTGTGAATCAGTCCAGCACTTCAGTTGCAAACTAAGCATGGCTGCAAAAACCAACTGAATAATAATGGCAGGGATGGGGATCCAAGCATGCCAATGTTAGTGTGGTGACAGGAATATAACACTTATATTTAAAAACACACACAGCAGCATATAAGCATACAATATATAATTGTATACTGAATTTAGTCTAATGTGGACAGGCATATAACACTTATATTGCAAAAACATAGCAACATATGAGCATACAGTATACTTGTTGGGTGAATGCTTAACACAACATGTTATTGATGATGATATGGTTTACAAAGTGGCCATTCAACATGGCGTTTATAAGAGATGTCAGGGGGTATTTATAGTCCCCCTGGCTTCGTAGTTAATACAAAAATATTAAGAATCCTAAAATGCTTCTCTACAGTTCATTTTCTCCAGCGAAGACGTATTTTCCATCTGCGCACTTCTTCTAAGTTGGTCTTCTGTCTTCGCGATGCTTTTCGCTCTCTCTCAAGAAAATATTTCTATCTTCGCAGAAGCTGTTGTGGCCATCTTCGCATGGATTCCTGTCTTCATTTTTCCTATTTCATTTTTGTTGCCCTTCCGCGAAGCCAATGTCTCGCTGAAGCCACCTTCGTCACATTATTCATCTTTTTTGTTTTTGCAATTATCCCGAGCACCCTGAAATCTTCAAAGTCCGGGATGAAAGTTAAAATAGAAATCAAAGTTAGATCCCAACAATACTAAATTTAATTTAATGTGTAACCACTTCACAATGATCCTTGTTATTCACATTGAAAGAAAATCTCCTCATGTTTGAATGTCCACCTAGCCTATTACAGAAATTAAAAGTATCAAGAAAAATCAATGCTAAAATAAGAGACCATAGAAAAAACGAACCAACATCATCATCAAGTCGTCCCCTATGTCGTCACATGAGAAAACAACGGAACGTTATGGAATTAAGGAAAATGACTCTGGAAAAGAACTTGCTTGCCTATACAGTGCTTGGCGCGTGTTATGTCCAGAAGATCCTGAACCATATATTTGTCAAACTAATCACCACCCGTGTGCCTTGAACTAACTAGATCCCTGAACCACCCGTGTGCCTTGAACAAGACCAGGAAGATGAACAGTATGGTTTTGCCATAGGAATGCAGGAAACACCTGTACTGAAATATAGACGGTGCACGATCCGTTGATGCTGCCTTTCAACTATGGTGTCATTGAACAGGAAGTCAAACTCGATGACGTTGATGTCGAGGAAGCGGGTCAGTGCGGACAAGGAGAGAGCGATGGACTGTACGACGGCGACGCCGAGGACACGCGGTGAGCAGGAGAGGGCAGCGTGCGAGGGCAAGTGGCGAGGGCAGGGATCGATGAGGTGACAGAAGGCGAGTTGAGTCGTTTGACTGACCTTGCCGAGTTCTTGCTGCTCCTCACCAACCAGGCAGAGTCAGCGACAACGTCGCAGGGCACCCAAGTGAGCGGCATGGACGAGCTCTCCGTTAAAGGGGTTCTCTTTTTTATAGCATGCATGGTTGTTGCCCGTGAGAGTGAAAGGGGGAGCAATTTCCTTATTGACTGCATGCATGTTTCAGTGGAGCGAGGGGCGCGCGCATGATAGCCACTGATGGTGGGATTGATTGTGTTAATTATAGCAGTTTCTTTTTTGGTAGTTGCGGATCGCATGGAGGAGATATTTTTGTTTCTTTAAATTCTTTCCTTTTCTTTAGTGCGTGGATATTGGAGAGGATTTTTTGTTTCCTTTTTTTTTTTTTGGACGACGTGGTGATCGCATGGAAGGAGGCGGACGGACAAACCAGTGTCGCACCAATTCTTTTATTCTTTTTATATGTTGTAGAGAATATTTTTTTTTTTTTGAGATTACACAACAACCCCGACACTCAACACGCACGCACACTCACCCCTATGAACACACGTCATAAACCCTACCCCTATGAGCACCTTCAAGGGGACTGAGCCCGTGAATCTTGAAGTTCACGAAGTCACCACAGCCCCGTCGACGAGGGGGCGTCGCCTACCACTTAATCTTGCCAGCCGGAAAATCTCGAAATAAACCCAGGATAAAGTGTACGCACCTGCAATTTGAGCGCGGGTGGGGCCACACAACCAATGGCCTTTGCTAGAGAATATCAGAGAAAGGAGTCATATAAAGACCTAAGGAATTCCAAGACCTAAACACACTAACCCGCTTACTGGAACTAATAGGGCCGGGCCGAGCCGAGCGTCCTGGTGGCCCGGCCCATCTCTTGTCACAGCAGAGGACAGAAGAGGGCAGGAGGCACACGACCGCACGAGGCAGAGAACCCAGAGCGCGGCGCACATCGGCGCGCACCTTCTCCGGTTCTCCCGTTCTCCTTCTCCCCAAACCCTAGCGCCTTGCGGCGCGGCGGGGAACGGCGGACTGCGCGCCGGCGCCGGCGCGAGTCACGGCGGGCGCTGGTGCCGGCCGACCGGCGTGCGCTGTGCGGCTGGTCTCCGGTGCTTATTGACGCGGGGCCACGGGCACGGGCATGGCCGCATCACACCGCAGCGAAATTTCTTGATCGGTGTCGTCGTCTCGCGAACATCCACTCCGCGAAGATAAATCGGGAAGGTTCGATTTTTTCTTTGTTGGGATCGACACTGGTGCGCTTCTATCCATGTCCACCAAGTGTTTGTTTATATGCCGGCGCACCTTTTTACCTGTTCTGATCACCACCTGATCGTGCATTTGGATCTTCTTATTCGCGCAGGATGTCGGGGAAGAACCAAAAGTCACCGCCATGGTCAGACCTCACTCCAGAGCTCCTCGGCATGGTGTTTCTCTGTCTCACTAGGCGTGCAGACCGTGTCTTCTTTACTGCCGTCTGCCGCGCATGGCGCACCGCGGTGCAGCAGTGCCGCCTACAGCCGCCGTCGCCAACGCCCTGGCTCGTACTTCCTGACGGCAGCGCCACCCGCTTCCCTGTGGCAGCGAGACTTTCCACCTGCCGGATGGCGTTCGCTACCACAACTCTTGTGGCGAGTGGCTTCTCTTGTCGCGGGATGATGGCAGCTGCTTCCTGATGAACCCCTTCACCAAGGCCACAATGGTACTTCCCAGTCTGTGTTCTTACACCACCTACTCAGACTCTTTGGAAATCAACCGTGACCATAGGGACTTTGAGAGGAGGTGGACTAACCTCAAGGACATATCTAAGATATTTGTTTTGAGTCTAGTGGTATGTTCAAAACGCCTCATCGCTGTGATAGTTAGTACTATGGGCATTGGTGGACGTATGGGTACACTAGCATTGTGCCGACCAGGAGATGTTGCATGGTCTGTGGGAACAAATGAACTCTGTCAGTCTCTCTCGGACATAGTCTTCTTCAGGGGGAAGCTCTACGCTATTGGGGGCTTCAACATTGGGCAGCATGATCTCCGTGGCATTGAAATTGCGGATGAGAATGGCAACCATGAGCTGAGGGTGTCTCGAATTGAGCGCATTTTCATTGGAGTCTCCATAAGATACGGATATTGTTCTCTCAAAAAGATAATGCATGCCGATCTTGCTACCTTGTTGAATCGCGTGGCAGACTGTTGATGATCCGCAGGAAAATCTACTGCAGACGAGAGACAGTGTACTGTCGGGGAGATAGTTCCATTCTTGTGGCACAACAACGATTTTGAAGTGTTTGAGGCAGACTTTGGCGTATGTTGTGGACTGAGGTGAGGAGTTTGGGAGATGACCAAGCATTTTTTTGTGGGGCGAGGGTGCTTTCGAGAGCTGTTTGTGTCTCTCCATATGATCTGTCCCATGATTCCATTTTCTTTGCGGATGATTACATTAGCTCAGCTTGGAAGAAAACAACTACATCTTGCGGTGTGTATGACATGAAAGACGGGAAGGTCTATTCAACCTCCCCTACGGTATCATGGATGAGTGGAGAGTTCCCAGCAACCTGGCTTTTCTGTCAAGGTATTGAGTTATTGCTTTTTCGTGCACTAAAACTGTTTGTTGTACACAAAATAGCCTAAGATGCCCTTTTAGGGTGTGTGTTGGGGTGGGGGGGGGGGGCGGCTTTTGGGGCATCAAACACAAGAATCACACAGAAATACATTATAACTTTGGTGAAACATCACCTCATTATGTTCTTTTATTTATTATTTTAAACTTCAGCAGGGTGCAGGTATTCATTAAGTAGGGCATCTGGTTTGAGGGTTGTATTGTGCGTGTTGGAAGTAGTTTTATCAAGGTGCATGTGTTCTTGTGATTTCATACCACGAAGCCAAGTGTGTGTTCTTATTTCCTAGAGACATGTTTCATACCTTGAAGGAGAGGATGGACATTACATCCATTCTGGAAAACCATTTGGTAAAATATTTGTAAACAATGATATTAGGAGATAGCATGGGACAAAAGGAACTATTATTTTTTTTAAAAAAATGAAATTAAAATGAAAATCTCATTGTATCCACAACTCATTATCTTTTGGATGTTTTTCTAATGCAGAGAGCACGACAAATGGGTTGCAATTAACTCAGGGGCACCTGCTGGAGCCTTTGGAGACTGATAATGAGGATCACGGGGCGGCGCTTCTTCCTGGCGGGACAGCTGGTTCATCCGCTGCTTCCACAACTAGTACATGCTGAGCACAGGAGCTTATAAATAGGGGTAAGAAGATTCTTCATTGACTGATGTGTTCTTCCTCCTAGGCAAAAGGTATCATCAGTTCATCACATTCACCTTGCTCAGATGTGCTTCGATACACTATCACTAGTTGTGGACCTGTTGCTTTGTTTTGCTAGTCTGTATTGCCCAACTTTTCATTCTGACCTCAAAATAAAAATAAAAAAACTGTTCAATTGTGCTGCGGTAAGATAGATGCTGTAGGCACACTGGGTGTTTCTTTCTGAAGTTGATGACGACAGACATCTGATAATGATTGGCCAAGTGATTTGTTAGGCAATGCTTGTGCCCACTCCCGTCCCTCTGTGCATCATGATTGCTTGTGATTCCTGATGTTGCGTGGGAGAGCTTGCTTGATCCTTCTCTATAAACTGTAGTATACTCCTACATAGGATCATCTTGTTTAAAGTATTGCCTAAGATTCAGCAGTAACTAGCAACTAGAGGAAGAAGAACCTAAATTCAGTCGATTTGACCATCTCTCGGCAATCCATATCCATGCAACTGTGTCTTTGACTCTGCACAATTTCTGATGAGGAGAGCTGAATGGTAATTTGTTGGGCTTGTAGCCCATTTATAATCATCTCATTGGGCTCCATCTGGATAAAATCATAAAACTGAGTGCTTGCGCTTCTGCAGCTCGTTTACAGCCCAACATATCTGTCTCATCATTGGCCCAAACATAAGAAGTGGAGTCCACCCCACCCCACCCACCCCACCCGGCCACCCCCACATCCTCAGCAGCCATCAGGGCAGCACCGGCTAGCGGGCGTGACGCCACGCGAGTCACGAGTCCAAGGTATTTTCCTCGTATCCTCCATCTTCCTGCCTTCACCTCCTAGGTGGGAGCCGTAGCAATGCTCTGCTGTTTCAGTGATCACGTCGGGTCGTGTTCCTTCTGCACGTGCTATCTATCACGCACACTGCACACGGCTTCACCTGTCTTTTTGATTCGTTTCGAATCATGTCTGTGATTGTGCGCTTCGCAATCTGTGAACAAGATGCACCCATGAGACCGATAAGCACCAAAGGTAGCTAGGGATGCCCTGTAGAAGTGTGGGTCAAGTAATAGAGCTAGGTGTGACGAAAGAGACATCTGGATAGCTAGGGCTAGGCGCTTAAGATAACTTGATAAGGAAGATGAAAATAGATAGCCGGCATAGGGAAGTAAGGGAGTTTTTTTTTTTTTTTTTTTTTTTGACAAGGGGGAAGTAAGGGAGTTGTTCGAAGGGAAAGAATATGTTATAGGGTTCAGAAGAAGTAGCTTAATCTATCTATTATTACTATTCCAGATTCATATCAATAGATTTTGTGCATGCGCACCAGCCATAGATTGCAGTTGCAAGTCATAGGTTGATTTGCATCTCCTCCAGATCCTGTTTGCCTTCAGCTAGGTACCACTCATCCGTGTACCCTCTCCGCCGTGCAGCCAGACTCCGTAGCACAGAGCAAACTGCAAATGGTGAATAGGGCATAGCAGTTAAGTCATAGTTCATGAGCAATACCACACATCTCGTGAACATCCACTCCGTAAAGATAAATCGGAAAGATTTGGCATTTTCTTTGTTGGTTAGACACTGGTGCGATTCCATCCATCCCCACCATGTGTTTGTTTATATGCGGGCACACCTTTTTACTTGTTTTTTTTAGAGAAAAGGGGAAGACCCCCTGCATTTGTATTACCCAAAAGCACATACAACATTCAAGTTTAAAGCGTACACCGCGCACCCGCCCAGCACACACCTTTTTACCTGTTCTGATCACCACCTGATCATGCATTTCGATCCTCTTATTCACGCAGGTCGAAGAAGAAGCAAATGTCGAAGAAGAAGCAAAGATCACCGCCATGGTCTGACCTCACTCCACAGCTCCTCGCCCTGGTGTTCCTCTGCCTCCATAGGAATGTGGACCGCGCCTTCTTTACTGCCATCTGCCGCACATATAGAAATAATGAAATCGGCTCTGATTCCGAGGTTAGTTACCCATCTATGTCATCTCATTCCATCCCGAAATATGTATATTCACTGCATTTTCGTACTCCGTGTTGAATCTAAGAGTTTGCTTGGCATACATCAGAGCCGGTGTGTCTTTACACCACTTTTCAACAGGTCTAGTGTCAACCATAGTAAGCATCTTTTTCTGCTGGGTCGAAAACATAAAGCATATATTTTGCAGAAAGTTTCCATGGCAAAAGAAACTGCAAACATGGTAGAAATTAGAATAATATATAGCAAACAATTAATAAAAAGCACAATCAAGTGACTTACGTATCTGCACTGTGTAAGTTGTAGTTCATCTTTTCACATACACCAATCGCAGCAGCCATTTCTTTCACATACACCAATCGGAGTATTTTTTACGGAATTCTGACGCCACACATGTTCTAGAATACTCCCTCCGTACCATTGACTTTGTCGTTTTTGAACTCTGTGCCATTATGTTTGATCAATCGTCTTATTCAAAAAAATTTTATATTAATTTTCTTTATTTATTATAATTTAATTTATCTTTAGATATACTTTAACGATAATTTATGAATGGTCAAACACGGTACTCAAAAGTCAAAAAAACGACATAGTCCATGAGAGAGAGAGTGCAAGGATATCGAGTATAGTGTTATAAGAGAACAAATAATCGATGTTGATTGCGACGGCAACATCGGCACAGGTGCGGTGACGATCGAGGCCGCCGGGGACATGCAACGTTCGGGGACGGCCGTGGATCACAACGGCGATGTGCGGCGATCCGTGCGGGAGGTACAGCACTAGAGGTTCCTTGTGTGTTGTGCCGTGTGCGTGTGCTGGAGGCATAGGAAGAGGCAGGCAACGCATGAAGGAAACATATGCAGGCAAATGCCTTCCTTATGCATGTGCGACAAAATAGGATAGGAAGAGGCAGGCAACGCATGAAGGAAACATAGACAGGCAAATACCTTCCTTATGCATGTGTGGCAAATTAGGATAGCTAAATTTATGGTGCGATAAAATAGGAAAGCTGAATAACGCACGCAGACACGGATCGAGGAAGTTTCCAACGTGGCCCCAAACTTACCGTGCGCGGGTTGAAGGCATGGGTGGGATTGAGGGGGAGGCAAAGTGACCCCAAACCAATGTCACATAAAAAAATCTTAGTTTCATTCTTTTTTTATGTCGTAGAGATTTTGGTGTTTTTATAATGCACTAGTATAGTGCCCGTGCTAACGCCATGACTTTATTTAGGGATGCATATGAAAACAACCAAACAACGATATTTCTTCCAAGAACAATATTCTCCTCGTGATAAAAAAAAAAAACTGTTAGGTAATATACAATAAACTTTGAACTTAGCAATATAACCAACAGTAGCAGATAAAGATATATCCTGACTGATGTTACACATAAAGATATCTCATGATCACACAACACAAAAATAAAACAATCCTTTGTGTTCCCTTATCTGCTATTACACAAAAATGCTCTACGTAAATGGAAGGCATTCAGACAATTGCTGCATTCAGAGAGTTGTCATCACTCTGAAGCGTCTACAGGGACGATATATCACTGAGCCAGGGAAAGCCCATGTAGCATAGAGGGTCGTCAATATTATGGTCTTATTGTCCACGGAAGCCTCCTCCAGTTCAAGTCTGAGATCTTCACTGTCCTAAAACAGCAATTATGCTAAAATTGGGAGTAACTGATTGACTGGAGAATAAGAGTAACAAAATGATCTTATATTAGGTCATAGCATAAGAGATCATGCAAAAGTGTGCACCAGAAATGCACTCATGCATTTTATTTGACAATATGGCACAAGACAAGCCATTGGTACTTGTTTATTCCACTCAGAGTAAAGGGGTCTACAGACTACAACTTAGAAGTAGGCTTAGAAAATCCAAGTGTTATAAAACACGACCAGTTTGTCCAAGGCAACAGATCTCAAATATATTAACATATCATAATTGTTGCAAAGATTCAGGTTCTCACAGCTGCAAGAGACAGCCACCATAGGACGTTCAGGAAGTGACACCTGCAAGAGACAACCAAGCTCGATGGTTATGCTGACGTTAAACCATCAGTGCCGGTATGAGAGTTAGAATTGACGAAATGATGAGACCTAAGAGAACAAAACCATAGCCTTTGTCTGCATAGAGCAACAATTTTTGAACTCTGATCATAACTTAATAAATTCACAAAGAAAAAACAAATACCCTAAACTATGTCAAAGGCCAACTCACCATCAGCCAAATATGTTACCAACAACATTCTCTCGAACAACAAGGTAAGGTGATTCATTATCCCTTTTATATACCTCGATATCATCAGAAGTCAGAAAGAACCATTGGTCAACTCACCATTTTTTTTGATGCATAGGAAGTCAGAAAGTAGATATAAGGCACCTGAAAGAAAAACACGAGGTACATTATTAGGGTCATAAGTGATCAGGAAATGCAAATGACAAAACTTGTGCAGATCAGATCTCAAATAGAGCAGTGAAAACCTGTAACTCTCTTTGTACCCACCCATAACATTAAACCAAGCAACAAAGGCTTGCTAATATAACAGTGCAAAGTGTCAGTTTTAAAACCCGATGAGTGTACGAGGTATCTAATGTAAGAACTGGATTCTAAAACTGTATTTTCCAAAAAAAGATGATGAAATGTAAGCAAACTGAAGCATCACCTCACTTTTTTAGTCGAAGACTACAATCAAAACTACACCAGGTACATACTCAGACTATATAAATTTTTGTGCTGCAATATTAAATAAAATCTAAGCATAAGAACAACATCACCAAATGGATATGTGTTTCTTTTCATCAACCACCCTGTGCTCTGACGCTCGAGTATGTTCACAAGCAAGGAAAACATATAAATATAAATGTCCTACATATTAAGTTTTATCAACTGAAATGGATACACACGAGCAAGCAAACGCCCAAGTTGAGAAATCGACACACAAGCAGCTAGTAGATGCAACAGTGGTGATGTATCAAACTATCAAATAAACCCAGGAAGGTGTCATAGAATAGAAAACTGAAAGTGATAGACGCCTTATCAGGTTCATGTTCAGGTTCAGGGAAGTCACACCACCAAAAACAGGTAGATCATAACTGTCCTTGACTGCCATGTGCACAAGAGTCTCTCCATACCGTCAAAAGATAAGAATTGGTATATGTATTATTCTCGGAGGCAAGCAAAATGAATAAATAATAGTTAAGTTCTAAAAAAGGATTCAGGCAAAGATCTTAGGACTTATACAACCTCATCCCTGACAAGAAACCATTCAGAGAAAAAATCTTAGGACTTATACAAGCTCGTTGAAATAAAGCATAAACTTGAATTTTCAAAATTCACAAAAATTAATGTCTAGAGTTTGTCTCACCTTATTGTTTTATTGAGTACTGTAGATCTCCAATAGAGATTTCTAGCTCTTATAATCTGCAGTGCACAACCAAAGCATGTAAATATTAGTTCAATTTACTAACTCCACAAATGGCAGAACGCATTGTTGAAGGAAAACAATTCGATGCATATAGGGAAACTGATTCCTCAAACAACTACCTATTAGTCATCCATGTCCATATCCAAGAAGTAATTCGATGCATATAGGGACCAGCGAACGGTGAGGCGTGGGTGGAGACGATGTGGATCGTGGCGGCGCCAGAGCATATGTCAGCGCCGTCAGGGCCAAGGTTCGGCGGTGACCGTCTTAGACTCATGGTCAACAGACAATTCATTAACATGATGCACGCGCACAATACACCTAGCTTGGCCCAGGTGCCGTTCATCTCTTCCAGCTCCTCCTCCAGCGAGGCGAGGATCAGATCGGAACCTGGGGTTTCCAGACGGCGGACTGTGGAGAGCAGATCGAATCTCACCTTGCAGGCTGCTGGGCGTGGCTGTGCATGTCGTCCCGGCGGCGCACCCCGAGCCTTGTGGCCACGCTGCGTGATCCGCGTCCGCCACGGATGCCACGCCCTCGCTGTCCGCTCCACGGCAAGACACGCTCGTGGCTAGGGGCTCGTCCAGCCGCGGACGTTGCCACGGTCCCGGGCCGCCGCCGCCGCGGCGTCTGAGGTCGAGCCGGCCTCCACGTTCGAGAGCGGGAGGCAGCATCGTGAGAGGGGAGGTGTCGCGAGAGGATGAGGGTGGCAGGCAGCGTCGTGAGAGGGAGGAGTCGCGCGAAGATGAGGAAAGCGTTGATGATCTCACGCCGGATCTACCACCTGGGATTCAGCAAGGCCACCGGAGCCTACGTCGGGATCCATAGGAGGAAAGAGAGGACAATAGGAAAGGAAGGATTGCTGAAAAGGAAAGAGCGCATCCATTCGGGAGGAAATTGAGAATCGCGAGGTGCGCCTGACGTTTATTTGTTGGGCGTTAGGGTAAAGGCTCATACACTTAATCCTGGACGTCGGACGGTGTTTGAGTGATGAGAGAGAAGATTAATGAGTAATCTAGATCGTTTATTTGAATAATTTTGAACGCAGCAAAGTTGTGCATTAGTAGGGTAGATAGAGCACGACAAATAGGTTGCAGTTAATGGGGGAGCAGCTGCAGGAGCCTGTGGAGACTAACAAAGATGATCCTAGGACGCTTCTTTCTGAAGGGACAACTGTTTCATCTGCTGCTTCCACAACTTCGTGCTGAGCATAGAAGAAATAATAAATAGGGTTAAGAAGTTTCTTCATTGACTGATGTGTAGTTCTACGCAAAAAGGTCTACCATCAGTTCGTCACATTCACCTCGCTCGGATGCTTTAATGGTGCTCTTTCTGAAGTTGATAAGGACCTCCGAGCTCCGATATTGCTTAGCCAAGTGATATGTGAGGCAATGCTATGACTTCTGCTGCATCCTGATGATTTCTGATTCCTGATGCATATGTGCAGTGTGTTTTAAACTATGGGAGGCCTGTCTCATCCTCCTCTATAACATACTCCCTCCGTTCCAAATTGTAGTTTACTTTAGCTTTTCTTTTTTTGATTTTGCTATGCACCTAGTTATACACTATGTCTAGCTACATAGTAAATCAAATGAATCTAGAAAAGCCAAGGTGAACTACAATTTAGAACGGAGGAAGTATAATATAACATTAGTAGGTTCGTCTTGTTTAAAGTCATTAGTAGGTTCGTCTTGTTTAAAGTTTTGCCTCAGTTTCAGCAATATACTAGTACCATAGGAAGAAGCGAATTTTAGTCCCTCTGAACATCAAGAGGAGAGAGTCTTGCACTCTGCACAATTTCTCTCTGCACAATTTCAACAGATGGGGGTTTGAAGAGGATGGGTTCTGATTTCTAAGTGGAGAGTCGCTGCCTGAAAATCTGAAATACTCCTGCTAGGTGCTAGCCGGAAGCGGAAGCAAAAAGCATGTCCAGTAGATTGCGATGACCAAATGGACATATCTTTTACAGTTGCCAGATTTCTTTGCCAACAGAGGTTGGCTTCAACCTGTTAGTACCAACATTGCTCAGAAGAAGTAACTAAATCTTTTACTCAGATAAATATTGATAGGCTCTGTGCATTTCCACCAGCCATAGATTGCAGTTGCTGGTCACAGGCTGATCTGCATGTCCTCTAGATCCAATTTGCCTTGAGCTAGGCATCACTCATCTGTACCCTCTCTGGTTGTGCCCCTAGAGACTCTGCATCACATAGCAAACTGCAGATGTGAATCAGTCTCTTTTACGTTGTAGGAGGATGGGTCACACATGCAACCCTAAACAAATTATAACTCAGAAAATAACGTTAGACGACTTCGTTAGAGGTAGCTTAGATCACATTGATTCACATAGGTTTCATTCAAGAAAAATCTACTGGTCGTTTGAGCCACACCTTGTGCTTCTTTGATGGTTTTTCCGGTGCAGGTGAGACAGATGCTGCTGCAAACAGCAGGGGAGGATTATTTGCAGGAAATTGTGTAACCTGATACGGTGCTTATATATGGATGAGGACTTCTTCTGCTGATACTTGAGCTTAAAAGGGTTATAGAAATCTTACGATTTCATTTAAGTGTGTTGATTTGGATGTCACTAGCTATCACCTGTGCATTAAAATAATTAATGACTGGTCCAGCCTGATACGGTGCCTGTTTAAAACCGTGGTTTCTAATATAGCGGGATATTACATTCAGATCTTTCCATCTCATTTGGTGACATGGGGTATATTTTTTGCTAAAATTTTGATGTGGATAATTAATTTTTGGAAAAAGGTGAAATACAAGAGTCCACAAAACACAAAGGCACGTATGGGCCTGGGCCTCATCAGTTCTGTAGGCTCCGTCTCTCAATTATGGCCCAGCCCAGCAGGTCCATTTCGCAGCAGCGATAGGCTCCGAGAGAGTGAGAGACCGAATCCCCACCACCCCACCCACCGTCCACACTCCGCAGCAGCGGCCACCGGCGGGCGGCGGCCGACGACGCGTCCAAGGTATTCTCCGTGTATCTTCTCTCCCTCCCTTCCTCTCTTTTCCTTCATCACTCTGCCTTCGGGCTTCCTCGCTTGTCGTCGCTGTCGACGTGCGAGGTCGCCACGGATGTTGTTGATGTTCCCGTACCTATGTCCCTTCCGCATGTTCTTGATTCGATGGTCGATTGTTTCGTGCTTGCGGGCTTGAGATTTGTGAAGAAGAAGAAGCATCCAGTGTTCTTGATAAGAATCAAATGTGATGGATCAGTATCATTATTATAAGAGTTTTTTGATAAAAATTGACACACTGCCATTCCATGTGCACCAGGTGTTTGTTTCTATGCCAACATGCCTCTCTCGTTGTTTTCTGCTCCTTCTGATTACACCTTTCTCCTATTTGCAGGATGGGGAAGTCCAAGGCCCGCTGGCACCGCCATGGTCGGACCTCCCTTCGGAGCTCCTCGGGCTGGTGTTCCTCCGCCTCCCCACGCGTGCCGATCGGGCCTTCTTTCATTCCGTTTGCCGCGCGTGGTGCTCCGCGGCGCGACACTGTCACCTGCCCCCACCGTCGCCCTTGCCGTGGCTCGTGCTTCCTGATGGCAGCGCCACCAGCTTCCCTCGCGGCGAGACCTTCCAGCTGCCGGCCGGCATGCGCTACCACAAATCTTGTGGCGAGTGGCTTCTCCTGTCGGGCAATGATGATGACAGCTGCTTGCTGATGAACCAGTTCACCAAGGCCACTATGCCCCTTCCTAGCCTGTCGTCTCGCAGCTACTACCGAGAGCCTGTGGCAGGCAACGGAGATTATACTGTCCCTGAGATCCGGGGCACCCGGTTGGACAACAAAACAAAGATGCGATAGTAGTAACCTCCCTGGTTGTGTGCTCCGCGCGCCTCATCGCTGCCATAGTTGCTATTGGATCTGTCACTACAATTGCTCTGTGCCGACCAGGGGCTGCTGCATGGTCAGTGAGAGTGGATGAGACGCGCGTTGGCTGTTCTCAGATATGGTCTTCTTGCAAGGGAAGATCTACGCTCTTTGCCACTTCAGCATCTTTCGGTCTGAGAATCTGATTGCTATAGCAATTGTGGATGAGTATGACAGTGAGCCAAGGGTGTCTCGGATTGAGCTTCTCATTGGGGGAATTTCATGTCCACGCCAAGAAGAGTTCATCTGGGTGCCTTATCTTTTTGAATTCCATGGCACACTGCTAATGGTCTGCAAAAAACTTGCCTATAAAATAGAGCACGAATCTGGAAGTCGCTCTATGGTTTTTGTGGCTGCTCGTAGTGGGTTAGTAGTGTTTGAGGCTAATCTTGAGCGGCACTTGTGGGCTGAGATGAAGACTTTGGGGAATGACCAAGCATTGTTCATTGGGCGAGGGTGCTCCAGAGCTGTCCATGTGTCTCCCTCTGATCTTTCACGGGACTGTATCTTTTTCCTGGATGGTTTCACGAAGAAGACAGCTACAGCTTGTGAGTTGTATGACATGAAAGATGAGAAGTTCTATTCACCCTTGCCTATGTTATCGCCGAAGACTGGAAAAGTTCCCGCAATCTGGATATTCTCACAGGGTAAGTGTGATTGCACTTTTTTCTATGGGTTCTAAAATAAGTAAAAAAAATACTTTGATGTTCTCCCAGCAAAATCAAATTGTTTTTCCTCAACTGTAAATAGCTGTATACTTTATTTCCTACATGTTTCAATGTTCACTAGATAATTTATGTTTTTTTTTTGACAGCAACTAGATAACCTGAGTTATAAATCATGTAAAGTGCCAAAATGATGCCATCATACAGTTACGAACAGGGTATAATATCCTTTTATTGGGAATCCAATGTGCTGGCATAGATGTGCATGTGCAATAAAACACAAGCACAAGACTCATGTCCAAACTTTTTATTTTACATGGAAGCTAAAAAAAAAAAGAGCCTACCTCTCAAGGGATTCTTATATGAGACTTGTATTCTGAGGTTCCAACAATCACTTTGAAAAACAAAGTGCAGTTTTGTTTTCTAGATGAATGTGAAAGGAGATGCTAGTGAAATGTGTTTCATCTTGGACACATCTTTGTCACGATTCACAAGGATATATCACAGATGCAATCCTAACAAATTATGTGTCGAAAATAGCATTAAACAACTTTTTGTTATAAGTGGCTTAGATTATATTGACTGACATAGGTTTCATTCATGAAAAGTCACTTGGTCGTTTGAGCCACACCTTTACGCTTCTGTGATGGTTTTTCCAATGCAGGTGAGACAGATGGAGCTGCAGGATCCGCAGGAAATTGTGGAACCTCTGATGCTTGATGTTGAGGGACCTGTTGTGCTGATAATACCTGTACCACTCTACACTGAGACTGAGAAGAGCTAGCATTTAAAAAATGCTGATAGAAATCTTCACATGGCCAAATGGATCTGTTATCATGCTTTTGGTTCTGTGTTTGTCTCATTTTCTGGGAGGTTGCTGCATGATCTTTGTAGGATGAATGGATGATCTATCTACCAATATAGTTTCTCAAAATTTCTGAGGCCATTTGCATGTGTTGCCTCTTAGTTCAAACACAGTTCTAGTCAGCTAGGAATGACATCTTTTTTGCTGTGTGTATGAACGAGTGACTGCATGACCTGTTGAGCAGTGGGTTTAATAAGGTTTTCCTGCTGTGAACTGTGGTTGGATTTGTGCGCTTCATTCAGATTTTAGAGAAGTTGCTGCATAATCTGCGCGATCTGTGCAGGAGGATCATCATGCATGGTCTGAAGCAAGCACTGATATTGCGTACCTGTTTCTGTTTTGTTGGATTGCGTCTGCCTGTTCAGGCCTGGTCGACTTGCTCAAGGGGAGAAAAAAAAAGACCGTCCTACTTGTTTATGTGCAATGATGAGTTTTATTAGAATTTTTTTTTTTTCAAAAAGAAGAAGAGCAAAATTGATGTGCCTGCCACCGCTAAATTTTAAAGAGGGTTTTTGTCGGGGAAATGAACTACATATAATTGTATAAAGGGTCTCGAATGATTATTTAGCCAGGATAACAATTTACTTTTGTCATTTTTTGTAGAAAAATAAATGGTGATTGTTGGGTTCCATAATTAGGGTACTCAAACAAACACGATAAGAGCCCTCCTAACCCTCAACTAGCCCTACTAATGGGGCGGGGTTGAGCGGGTATTTTGGGGCGTGTTTTTAATCTGAGGTACTATTAGGGCGGGTGGAAATGGGTGACACTGCGTGAAACGGGTTGGGGGGGTTGGGTTGGCGACACAAACAAAGTTGGGACGGGTTGGGTTGACCAACGAGAAACAGGTTGGGACGGGTTGGGGCTCTATGGTCATAGATCGGCGCATAAGTCATATATAATCTTCCGTCGTGACTTTGGGTTGGGGCGAAGTTGGGGCATTGGGGGGACGGGGCGGGCGGGGGGTGGTAGTTAGGGTTTTAAAATATGGGTTGGGGCGGGTTTGGGGTGGGTATTCACCCATTAGCGTGCCTACCCTCAACAAGGGATAAGAGAGGCAAATGATTAGACTCACTGTGGGGATATGGACCCCCTATCCCTCACACGTATACCCCGATAAAACCAACTTGACCAAACTACAAATACCCCGCCAACCAAGGCCGCTCGGGGCCTCGGCGGCGTAACTCGACACGCCCGAGACTAGACCATACCTCGGGGCTAACTTCCGATCGCCGAGGCTAGCTCGGGCCTCGATCCATCTCCGTCTCGCCCGAGCTGTTGTGGGACCACATATTCGACGGGGCAATGGACTCAACACCGCCCGACAAGGGGCGGCACCCTCATTTAATGTACTCTGCTAACCCGCGAATCCACGACACCGTCACTAATCTTCCTAACTCCGAAACGAGATCGTTATCCCTCTTTCTTCTTTTTATTGCGACACTGCAACAGTGGCCAAAGTTACCGCACGCTATTACTCTAACCACTATTTCAACCATCGAGATCGACGTCTTTTGCTACATCTAGTCGAGGCCCCCGTACGAGATAGGCCTGGGGGTAGGTATCTAAGGCTTCGGTGGGGACGCTTGGCGCCCTGTTTGGGCCTCGGTGCCCGTGCCCTAGGCCTCGCCGCTTTACGGGTCAAAGCTACAAGGACGGCAATAACATCGGTCCCAACCCCCCCACACACACACACACGCGTCGCTACAAGGCTCGGATATCTCAACAAGGATGAATAGGGCTCGGACAAGCGAATAGGACTCAACCGCATACCTCCTCGAATAAATAGCTCACACTTTGTAACCTATGTCGCTCCCTTCGACTATAAAAGGGGGCGACCAAGAGCCGAACAAGGTGGGCGAACACATACAGACCACTCGCTTGCCTTCCCCTCACACATTGGCATTTGTCTCAATCACCACTTCGAGACCTGGGATCCGCTCCCTCTCTCACCCGCTTGTAATCCCTACTACGAGCACACCTGTGTGAGATAATACAAGGCAGCGTGGCACACTGGACCTAGGACATTTGGTGCCTATACCAGTATAAATCTCTTGTGTCTGTCTTGCATAACATATCTGGTTTAGGGAGCACGCAACACAAATTCACTGGTCGGTACCACCCCGTTTAAAAACACCGATAGTGATACTTTTTTTAAAATTTTTTGAGCAGAAGAAATGGTGATGATTTTTTTTGGAAAGAAGTAATGATGATAAGTGAGCACGAGTGTCCTTTCTTTTGGGCCTAAATTGAAGAAGGCGTGGGCTTCAATAGCTGTTTCGTGGCCCTGACACAGCGAATGAATCTCCATCGTCACAGCCTCGCCGACCTCTTCACTTCCTCTAAAGCCTAAACTGCCACAACAGCCCTGGTGGAGGCTAAGAGATGGAGGCTAAGAGGTGGAGGCTAAGAGATGTTTCAGTGGTCGATTATGTTGCTGTTTCAGTGGTCGATTCATTTAGATCCCTTCCAGCAATCCCATGAGTTATCTTCTTTGAATCCGTTTACTGGTCATGCTGTGCTTCTCAACCCATGTGATTTGTGAACAAGACGATTCTTTTGAACCCAAGTAATTCGTAGGCGTCACAGGTCGTTCTTTGTGCCCACCAGGTGTTCGATTATGTGCCGACGACCTGGCCATGTCTTTGCTCTGTTTGTTTTGCAGGATGGCGCAAGTCCAGGGCTCGCCACCGTGGTCGAACCTCCACCGGAGCTCCTCGGGTTAGTGTTCCTCCGCCTGCCTAAGCGCGCTGACCGTGCCTTCTTCACTGTTGCCTGCCGCACGTGGCGCTCCGCGGGCGCGGCAGTGCTGCCTGCTGCCGCTGTCGCCGGTGCCGTGGTGCGTGCTTCCTGACGGCAGCGCCACCAGCTTCCCACGTGGCGAGACCTTCCAGCTGCCGGATGGCGTGCGCTACCACACCTCCTGTGGCGAGGGCCTTCTCGTGTCACGCCGTGACGGCCGCTGCTTCCTGATGGACCACTTCACCAACGCCACCATACGGCTTCCCAACCTGTCTTCGTGTAGCTACTACGAAGAGCCTCTGAAGATGGATGAAGACATAAACCTTGGGATGGGCACCTGGATGAACAACAAGGACACAAGTGTGATATCTGTACTCTCGCTGGTTGTGTGCTCCACGCCCCTCGTCGCTGCATGCCATACTTGCTGTTGGGGATCTCTCTACAATTGCTTTATGCCGACCAGGGGCTGCTTCATGGTCAGTGAGTGCACATATGGGGTGTCTGTTACTCTCAAGTATGGTCTTCTTCCAAGGGAAGCTCTACGCTATTTACACGAGCTTCTTTGGCGATGTGTATTTTATAGCTATCGACAATGTGGATGATAATGACAGTGATGAGCCAAGGGTGTCTCAGATTGGGTCCCTAAAAATTAAAGGGAGCCATGGGTGTCTCGGATTGGGTCCCTAAAAATTAAGGGAGCTTACTTGTTGGGATATCAGGCAATTTCCGGATTAATTCCAAAATATAATTCATGACAAATAGATGAACTAGATTAAATATGTTTAAATTACTAGCATGACAGATCAAGATATCGCATATACTAGCGGGACGAATCATGATATCACGTAGCATGATCATAGCAACAGTGTAAATCCAACCAGCACACCCGATAGATTGGATCTCGAGAATACCCGGCCGACGTTGAGGACAACGTAATGAAGAGGTTCCCGCGGCGACGCCGAGATCCTCCGTGTCGCCGTCGCCGATCGGCGGCCGCCGCTTATTCGCCTTTAAAGCAACGCCCGAGTCCTCAGTGTGCCGCTGCCGTAGATTGGCGGGCTGGCTGCCGAGGAAGTTCAAGAAGTTGTTGATGAAGATCGGGAGCGATCGCTCAAGAGCGCTTCAAAAACCTTATTCGCCTTCTCCCGGCCAAGCGGGGATCGCAAAGACGACGGTTCCGAGATTACCGCCCGGCCGCTAGTGCACGCAAAGCAATCGGGCCGGAGTAGCTACACCTGCACAACAACAAGAAGAGGCAAAAACTCTATCTCAATTCTCGAGTTGAGAGGTTGTCCATTCAAGGGACTCTCTCTAAACCAAGATGAGATGTCGATCTATGATATTCTATATGATTTGGCGTGGCCGTAGGGTCGCTTATATATCCCTAACATCGTGTCGCGATCACGATCGGTTTAGGACTCTCTACTCGTGAGTCGGTTCAGGACTCTACAACTTGAAGGCCAAGATTACCAAATATAGAATGAGCCTTTGAGATCTCTCTAGGAATTTCCGAATTTGTTATTGGGCCAAGCCCATCTAAATTCCAACAATCCCCACCCGGATCTCAAATACCCATTTAGAGTTTTATCAATTCTTGTTGTTGTTTAATATACCTAGTATTTCGCAGAGACGTAAAGTTGAACTTCGCCTAGGTCCTTAAAAGCACTTATTCACAACTTGAACAATGGACTACGCCTTGAATTGCAAGTTTTGTGCGAACAAGCTTTACTTAAAGCCACACTAGTACCTGGTCCTTAAGCTACACTTATTCACAACTTGAACAATGGACTACGCCTTGAATTGCAAGTTTTGTGTGAACATGCTTTACTTAAAGCCGATTAGTACCGGCCGCCAAGAGCCTTACCCCCCGGGTGGAGCATATACGTCATACTCCCCGGGTCTCTTCATGAGTTTACTAGAGACCACCCAAATCTCATAGACTATGACGTTTAACAATCAACTCATATAGGTATGTTCTTTCAAGAATGCTCGTAGGATCGCATCTTCGCTTGTTAAGCCAATAGAACATATTAAGGCATTAGCCAACCCGCCATACTGAGGCCTCAATGGATTTGAGAGTTATTGCATCTTCACTTAGAGAGGGTTATAAATATACTCTCCTCGGTTTACCAATAGCTTGTTCTTCCCGGATCCTTAGTCACGGGATCTCCGATCAAAAAGGTTGGGTTACTACTACGTAAACTCATATGGGTCTCATACCCATCTCCCTCGATGCAATTTCTATCACATTACGTGATAGCCCTTTTAGTAAAGGGATCTGCTAGGTTTTTTATCTCCGCTTGGACATAAGCCCGCGCTTATTACTCCGAGTTTCTCAACTTCCCGACGGTCTTTAAACGTCTTTTAACGTGTGTCTTGTTGACTTCGCATTATCCTTAGCACTATTCACTTTAGTGATCACCGCTTGATTATCACGTTCATAAGGATAGCCGGTCTCGGGTTTCTCTACCACCGGCCAAGTCGGACAAGAGCTCACGCACCACTCGCCTCTGCGCAGATGCTGTATCCAAAGCAAGAAATTCTGCTTCCATGGTTGATTTAGTAAAAATAGTATGTTTACAAGACCTCCATGACATCAAGCCACCTCCAAGAGTAAAGACATACCCGAGTTGTATTAGATTTGAGCAATATCGGATATCCAGTTCGACGCTATATCCCTCTAGCACGGTGGGTGCCCGGAATAATGTATGCCATAACTCATTGTACCTCTCGACATAGCACAAGACCCTCTCTAGTACATGCCAATGATCATCACCGGGTTGGACATATACCTACTCAACTTGCTCCACAGCAAAAAGAGATATCCGGTCTAGTTACGCGCTTAGCTAAATACATGAGTGAACCAATTATCTCGAGAGTATCTCAACTGATCTTTAGTACTCTTTTTATTTTTCCGCAATGTCACACTAGGATCATAAGGTGTTGGAGAAGGCTTTCTATCCATAAAGCCAAAACGGTTCGTGGACCTTCTCAACATAGTGAGATTGCGACAATGTAATCCCACTCTCTTCCTTAATTAGCTTGATGTTCGTAATTACATCGCCCTCTCCTAGATCTTTCATGTCAAAACTCTTAGACAAGAAAGACTTGACTTCATTGATCACATCAATGTTGGAACCAAAGATCAACATATAAACATAATATAACAGAATCGCCCCCACCATGTCGATAATACACACACCTATCGGCTTCATTTACAACATAACCCGCACTAGTTAACGTAGTGTCAAAGTTCTCATGCCTTTGCTTAGGTGCTTGTTTCAAGCCATACAAAGATTTCAATAGCTTGCTCACCTTTTGCTCTTCACCTTTTACTATAAATCCATCGAGGCTGATCCATGTAAAATCTCCTCATCCAACTCTCCATATAGAAAAGCTGTCTTTACATCCATTTGATGAATGATCGGACCATATGAGGCGACCAAGGATAGTAGTGTTCGAATAGTGGTCATTCTAGCAAAGGTGAGTAAGTATCAAAGAAATCCTCGCCCTCCTTTTTTGAGTATAACCCTTTTCCACAAGCCAAGCCTTGTACTTGTCAATAGTACCATCGGTCTAAGCTTCTTCTTGAACACCCACTTATATCCAATTGATTTACAACCGAATGGTAGATCAGATAGCTCCCAAGTTCCATTAGAAAGAATCGAGTCCATCTCACCACGAACAAATACTTTCCAATCATCTACATCCTGAGATGCATATGCCTCGATATAGAGGTGGGAGTATCATCCACAAGGTACACAATGAAATCATCACCAAAAGATTTTATAATCCTTTTGTCTCTTGTTCCTCACAGAACTTCATTATCATCCTTCTCAAGTGGTTGTTCAAATGACTCAACAGTGGTATTCGATAGGTATAGTATCATCGAGAGCTAATTCAAGAGAAAATCTAACATTTCTACGCATATATTTCAAAGAAAATATATTCTCAAAAAATGTAGCATCACGAGATTCAAAGATAGTATCTACAAGCATATCGAAACTTCTCGGATCTTACTACTAAAAATCGATAGGCAATGCTTTGTTGTAAGCATATCCAAGAAAGATATAATCTATCGTCTTTTGGTCCAAGCTTACGCTTCTTATTAATTGGAATATTGACTTTTTTAGCCAAGCATCCCCACGTGTGCAAGTATGAAAGTGATGGTTTCCTACCAACCCACATCTCATATGGCGTCCCCACATCTCATATGGCGTTGTCTCTTTATTTCTCGTTTTGGAACTCTATTCGTGACATGACTCGTAGTCAATATAGCTTCCCCCACCATGCCTTAGATAAACCAAAGAGTGTCCTAACATGGCGTTAACCAAGTCGGTCGGCGGCGGTTTTCCTCTCGGCAATTCCGTTGGATTCGGTTGAATAGGGAGGCGTCCTCTCGTGAATAATACCATGTTCCGCACAAAACTCATCAAATACTACCACGATCGACCTTAGATGTTTAATCTTTCTCTCTAGTTGATTTTCAACTTCAGCCTTAAAGATTTTAAAGTAGTCTAATGCCTCATCTTTAGTTTTCAAAGAAGTAAATATATCAATATCTAGAAGCATCATCAATCAATGTTATGAAATATCTCTTTCCACCTTTAGTCAACACACCATTCAACTCGCATATAGATCGAATGTATGAGCTCTAGAGGTGCCAAGTGTCTCTCCTCCTACGCCTTGTGAGGCTTTCGAGGTTGCTTAGATTGCACACAACTATGGCACTTAGAACCTTTGACAATAGTGAAATCTGGAATTAAATTCAAGCTAGATAAATGTGACATCAAACCAAAGTTCACAAGACATAAACGAGAATGCCAAACACTTGAACTATCATTTATTGTGCCACAAATATGATTCACCGACTTATTGCATAAATATGCCAAACTTAGGCGGAACAAGCGCCATAGTCGTAACCCCTTACCAATAAATTGTCCATGCTTAGATATGACTAATTTATTGGACTCCATCACTACCTTAAACCCATCTCTTAAAATAAGGGAAACACTAACAAGGTTTTTGTGAATAGTAGGGACATGTTGCATGTTCTTCCGGTTATGCGATTTTACTCAAGTAAACTTCGGTTCTCTGCAAATAACAACACCACGAATGTAAGCATGTGACCCATTCTCCATTAGGACGTAAGAACCTTGTAGCTCTTTATAAGAAGAAAACAAAGAAATGTCAAAGACACACATGAATATTAGCACTTGTATCAACCCACCAACTTGGTGATTGAAATACCGATAGTACAAAGTAGGAACATTACCGCTCTTCATCAACATTGCTAATAGTCGAGGGTTGACATTCTTATTATTCTCACCGAAAAAATGACCAAGCCAGTCCATAAGTGAAGCAAGGCACCTCATCATTATTTTTCTTCTTGTCAAGGTAGTTGCTAACTTGGCATTGGAAGATTTATTCCCTTTGTTCTTGCCATGTGGGTTTTCTTGCACAATATTAGTGCTAGAATGGCTCTTGTTCCCCTTCTCAATAGTATTCTTCACCCGAATCTTTTCCTCAACATCAAGAGATGCTATCGGGTTTACAACCGATATTTTCTCGTCTCTTGTGTTTTAGAATTGTGCCGGCTCTTCCATGAAGAAGGCAACCTAGCAATAATGCATCCGCTACAAATTCATTGGGTATGACATACTTAAGGAGTTCAAGTTCTCTTTGCCATGTGTTCAACCTCATGCGCTTGCTTGACTATAGATCGCTTAGCAACCATCTTGTAGTCATGAAAGCTCTCCATAATTGTACAACTCAGATGTACCTATGGTTGCATTCAATTGATCCCACAATGCCCTCCCATCTTGAAAGTGCAAGTTTGCATCTTCTAGATGACTAGCAAGACTTGTTTAGGATTGTTCTTCTAAGGATAGTGTTGTCTCCCCCGAATCTTCTCTTATCTTTAGAGATATTTCCATGAGGCGATCCAACAAGAACCCATAACATCTTAGCCTCTAACCGAGCATGGCCTTAACTCGCCACCTCTTTATATGTGCACTAGAAAACTTTTCTAGTCTCAAAGACGCGTCGCTGAAAAAGCCATAGTTAAATCAAGAAAAAAAGCCTATGATAAGGTTTTTGGATTGTTGGGATATCGTAATTTCAGTTAATTCCAAAAATATAATTCATGACAAATAGATGAACTAGATTAAACATGTTTAAATTACTAGCATGACAGACGTAATATATCGATATACTAGCGGGGACGGATCATGATATCACGTAGCATGATCATATAAAGCAGTGTAAATCCAACTAGCACACGGATAGATTGATCCTCGAGAATACCGGCCGACGTTGAGGACAAACGTAATGAAGAGGTTCCCAAAAGCGGCGCCGAGATCCTCCTGTGTCGCCGCCGCCGATCGGGCGGTCACGCTTATTCGCCTTAAAAAGCAACGCCGAGGTCCTCTGTGCCAGCCGGGCCGTGAGATCGGCTGCTGCTGAGGAAGTCGAAGAAGTTGTTGATGAAGATCGGGAGCCGATCCACGAAGAGCGCCAAAAAACCTTATTCGCCTCTCCCGGCTGCGCAGATCGCAAAGACGACGGTTCGGAGACACCTTTCGCCCGGCCGCTAGTGCACGCAAGCAATCGGGCTGGAGTAGCTACACCGCACAACAACAAGAAGAGGCAAAAACTCTATCTCAATTCTTCTGAGGTTGAGAGGTTGTCCATTCAAGGGACTCCTCTCTAAACCAAGATGAGATGTCGATCTATGATATTCTATATGATTTGGCGTGGGCCGGTAGGCTACTTATATATCTCTCGAACATCGTGTCGCGATCACGATCGGTTTAGGACTCTACTCCTGAAATGGCTCAGACTCTACAACTTGAAGGCCAAGATTACCAAATATAGAATGG